>CM075978.1:191762027-191883732 GCA_038087875.1 Malacoraja senta
CGCGACCAAATGGAAGCGGAGTTCGTGCTAAGTTCGCGGGTGAGTACGCGCTAGGTTCGCCCCGTGACGTAATTTCCCGTCAGACTCACCAATCAGCTGGGCAGGAGGTGGGCCGACTGTATTTGGACGTCGCACGGCGTCGGGCGGTGACGTCATCGCGCAACGCCACGCGCTAGGCGTACACCGTCAAGACGCTGCGTACGCCGTCAACATGCTGCGTGCTCCCTCAAATGCGCCTGCGGGCCGACAGGCCATTGGCGGGCGGAATTTTTGGACAGTGCGGGATTTTCGGAGCCCCGCGCGATGTCGGGTCCAGCCCCGCACAACTCCATACCCCTCCGCGCTTCGAAGTGGGACCGGCCCCGCGCGGCCCATATGCCTCAAGCGACCACGTTTGGTTGCGCCAGACGCATGCAATCGCATGCAAGTGGAACAGGCCCTTTATTTCTGGAGAGGAACAAGAGAAACTGGACCTGTGAGCAAACATAAGGCGTTGTGGACGGCACGGTGGTGCAGCGGTAGAGTTGCTGTCTTTCGGTGCTGACAGCACTTACAGCGCCAGAGACCCGGGTTCGATCCTGGCCATGGGTACTGTCTGTACGGAGTTTGTACCTTCTCCCCGTGACCGCGTGGATTTTCTCCGAAATCTTCAGTTTTCCATCCCGCACTCCAAAGACGTAGAGGTCTGTAGATCAATCGGCCTGGTATAAATGTACGTTGGTCCTCGTGTGTGTAGAATAGTTTTTAGTGTGCGGGGATCGCTGGTCGGTGCGGACTCGGTGGGCCGAAGGGCCCGTTTCCCAGCCGCATCTCTAAACTAAACTAATCGAAACTAAACATAACACAATCCCGTTGCTGGGTCTGCCACCTTTGTTTGTGAATCCTCTCGCTGTTGGAGACAGGAGGCTTTGTCTAACGGATTTAGAAAGTACCTTACCAGAGACACTAACAAGATAGATCAGGAGCAAGAATCGAACTCCCTATCCTGGATTAGCTTGGACTGTATCAAAGAATCAGGGAGTGTTAGATGTAGCCCCAAATCACAGCTATGAGTTTCCCAGGGATCCATGAAGTCCTTCAGATCTATGCAATCAAAAGTAACAAAAAAATCAATTAATCCAACTACATATCATCAAGACATTGACCTGTGAGAGAGATCATTTTACTTTGCATTTCAAAACTTAGGAAGATGAAAAATCAATTTTTGGGTCCTTTGGTATTGAACACTCTCGAGCATGTTGTACAGTATGTGAAAGTCTGCTCCAAATTTTCTTTCATGGTAGTATTTGACTTTATAATATCTCTTTTATTCCTTTTATTTTTGTACACAGACCAAAGAACAAACAGTTCCCTTAAATATACTGAATGCGTGCATATTTATTGGGCTGTGCCATTATAACTTACGAGTATTTGTAATATTGAAAGATAAATACATGAGACAATTCATTCAGCTTCAACAAGAGAGTGATGGAAACTAGAATGATATAAGGATGAATAATTGTTGAAACAATCTTGAGCCGAGAAATATGAGAAAAAAAACTGTTACAGATTTCTTAAACAGGAAATATGGAAGGTCAGAAAAAATGTATAATGGAAAAGCAAAAATTAAAAAAAATCTGCAGATTCTGGAAATCTGAAACAAATGCTGTACATCCGGTAGAGCTGCTGCCTCACAGCGCCAGAGTCCCAGGTTCGATCCTGACCTCGGGCACTGTCTGTGTGGAGTTTGCGTGTTCTCCCCGTGATCACGTGGGTTTCCTCCGGGTGCTCCAATTTCAGACGCAAACAAAACCTCAAACCCCCGGTCCATGTCAACTCCCATCCCATAACCTCCACGAACTTATTTAAGTTTCTGGGCACCTATATCTGCAATAATCTAAAATGGCACATCAATGCAGACCAAATCATCAAGAAAGGACAACAACGCCTAGACTTCCTCAGACAGCTCAAAAAGTTCAGAGTCCACAAACACCTCCTGGTCCGCTTCTATCAATCCATCATTGAAAGCATCATAGGTACACAAAAATGCTGGAGAAACTCAGCGGGTGCAGCAGCATCTATGGAGCGAAGGAAATGGGTAACGTTTCGGGCCGAAACCCTTCTTCAGACTCAAAGCATCATCACCTCCTCAATCACAGTCTGGTACGGAAACACTGATAGTCACTCACTACACAGAATACAGCGCATTGTCTCCAAGGCCTCTAGGATCATCAACTCTCCCCTCCCCTCAATCCATACCATTTACCTCCAACGTACCTCAAAAACGGGCAACAAAGATCATCTCTGACCCCCCCCTCCCATCCAGCAAACCACCTTTTCCAGTCTCTCCCTTCAGGGAGGTGCCTTAGGTCACTTGCTACAAAATCCACCCGCTTTAAAAACAGTTTCTTCCCCTCAGCAATAAGAACACTTAATTCCCTCCAATAACTTTTTGACTTTGATGTATACAGTGTCTTGTCTATGGTTTTTGTCTGTTCTTTTGCACTATGTATTGTTGGTGAGATTTGTGATTTGTGATGTGGTATGGATGCACTTTATTATTATGATCTGTGTTGTGGCATTTATTCTATCTATCTATCTATCTATCTATCTATCTATCTATCTATCTATCTATCTATCTATCTATCTATCTATCTATCTATCTATCTGTCTATCTGTCTATCTGTCTGTCTGTCTGTCTGTCTGTCTGTCTGTCTGTCTGTCTGTCTGTCTGTCTGTCTGTCTGTCTATCTGTCTATCTATCTATCTATCTATCTATCTATCTATCTATCTATCTATCTATCTATCTATCTATCTATCTATCTATCTATCTACCTATCTATCTATCTCCCCCATCCCTAAGATGGCGCTTTGTAGGTCGTTTGGCCTCTGTGAAGCTTGCTCCTTGTGTGGGTGGGAGTGAATGAGAAAGCGGGATAGTGTAGAACTAATGTGAACGGGTGGTCGATGGTCAGCGTGGACTCGGTGGGTGGAGGGACCGGGTTTCCATGCTGCATTATTCAACAAATCAATCGCAAACAGCAAATGCTGGAGTATTTCAGCAGGTCAGGCTGCAGCCAGTAGATCTGATCAGTAGATCAGCAGCATGCAGGTACAGCAGGCAGTGAAGAAAGCGAATGGCATGTTGGCCTTGTTAACAAGAGGAGTCGAGTATAGGAGCAAAGAGGTCCTTCTGCAGTTGTACAGGGCCCTAGTGAGACCACACCTGGAGTATTGTGTGCAGTTTTGGTCCCCTAATTTGAGGAAGGACATTCTTGCTATTGAGGGAGTGCAACGTAGGTTTACAAGGTTAATTCCCGGGATTGGCAGGACTGTCAAATGCTGAGAGAATGGTAGTGGCTGGGCTTGTACACTCTGGAGTTTAGAAGGATGAGAGGGAATCTCATTGAAACATATAAGATTATTAAGGGTTTGGACACGCTAGAGGCAGGAAACATGTTCCCGATGTTGGGGGAGTCCAGAACCAGGGGCCACTGTTTAAGAATAAGGGGTAAGCCATTTAGAACGGAGATGAGGAAACACTTTTTCACACAGAGAGTTGTGAGTCTGTGGAATTCTCTGCCTCAGAGGGCGGTGGAGGCCGGTTCTCTGGATACTTTCAAGAGAGAGTTAGATAGGGCTCTTAAAGATAGCGGAGTCAGGGGATATGGGGGAGAAGGCAGGAACGGTGTACTGATTGTGGATGGTCAGCCATGATCACAATGAATGGCGGTGCTGGCTCGAAGGGCTGAATGGCCTACTCCTGCACCTATTGTCTATTGTCTATTGATGATGAGAGGTCTCTGATTGGAAATATTGATTCCTGCAGATGCTGACTGACCCGCTGAGTATTTGCAGCATTTGCCTGTGTTTGGTTTAGTGCATAAAAGAAGCTATTTAAGGGCCCAAATGCTGGAGTCACTCAGAGGGACAGGCAGCATCTCTGGAGAGACGGAACGGGGGACGTCTCGGGTCGAGACCCTTCATCAGACTGAAAGTCACGGCAAAGGGCGACGGGTCCTTCACTGATTTTCCGTCACCTTTGGTTCCAGAGTCATGCCAGACTATCCATTTCACCGGACCAACAGAGGTTGCATAAGAACGATACAACAATACACCTCCGACCCACTAATTATACCTCTCCTGTATCTCTAAAGGGCCTGTTTCCACGTTGTATCTCCAATGTCTAAAGTTAAGTCAAAAGGGCGGCACGGTGGCGCAGCGGTTGAGTTGCTGCCTCACAGCGCCAGAGACCCGGGTTCGATCCTGACTGCGGGTGCTGTCTGTATGAACTTTGTACATTCTCCCCGTGACCTGCGTGGGTTTTCTCCAGGATCTCCTGGTTTCCTCCTACACTCCAAAGTTGTACAGGTTTGTAGGTTAGGTGGCTTGGTATCATTGTAAATTGTCCCTCGTGTGTGTAGGATAGTGTAAGTGTGCGGGGATCGCTGGTCGGCGCCGAAGGGCCTGTTTCTGCGCTGGTAGACAAAAGTTATGGAGAAACTCAGCAGGTGCAGCGGCATCTATGGAGTGAAGGAAATAGGCAACGTTTCGGGCCGAAACCCTTCTTCAGACTGCGCTGTATCTCTAAACTAAACTGAACTAAACACCACACAACGTGAAAGGCAATTTTACTTCGGACATTTTAACAATTCTATGCTTCCCATAACACTGAACGAAAGGCTAGTGAGTAGGTGGCAAGTATTAATGGCAAGCAGGACCGATCAGGCAGGAAGTGCAATAAAGCTCTTCTTGGGGGGTTTCCTGATGACACTTTTAATCGGAAGGAAAAATTAAATTTGGAAAATTCGACTTGCGACATCTTGCCAAAATGCCACAACATCCTCTTGTGAACGTTGATTTGCATTGTTGCCATGTATTTTACATTGATTTTAACAAGCTGTGATTTTTCACATCTCGGTTGCAAGTGCGTTTGGAATAGTTAATGCATAACCTCGCGGAGTGAAGCCATCACTCGACAGGAATGAAGTGCTGGCGTTCTAAACGCCAAGCGCTGGAGGAACTCGACTGGTTAGTCAGCGGCCACAGAGGGAGTGGACGGGCGACGTTTCAGATCCGGGACCCTTCTTCAGGCTGATGGTGAAGGGGAGGCAAGTGGGGGGCGGAGGGGGGTGGGGGGGGGAGAAAGCTGGAAATGAGAAGTGGGGCAAAGCCTGGCAAGTGATCTGAAGAAGGGTTCTGACCCGAAACGTCATCTATTCTTCCGCAGATGCTGCCTGACCCGCCAAGTTACTCCAGCATTTTGTGGTTACCTTCGGTGAAAACCAGCATTAGCACACGTTGGGAACACAACTTATGTGTTCCTCCCTACACATAAGTGATAGGTGGATGCAGGTGAGGGGGGGGGGGTGGGTGGGGGTTGATTAGCACATGGGTGGAGTGAATGACAAAGGCTACAGGTGAAAAGGTGTCAGATCAAGAGAGAAGAGGTGAGAACTTGGATAGGCTGGGTGAGTGGGCAAATGTTTGGCAGATGCAGTATAATGTGGATAAATGTGAGGTTATCCACTTTGGTGGCAAAAACAGGAAAGCAGACTATTATCTAAATGGTGGCCGATTAGGAAATGGGGAGATGCAGCGAGACCTGGGTGTCATGGTACACCAGTCATTGAAAGTAGGCATGCAGGTGCAGCAGGCAGTGAAGAAAGCGAATGGTATGTTGGCTTTCATAGCAAAAGGATTTGAGTATAGGAGCAGGGAGGTTCTACTGCAGTTGTACAGGGTCTTGGTGAGACCACACCTGGAGTATTGTGTACAGTTTTGGTCTCCAAATCTGAGGAAGGACATTATAGCCATAGAGGGAGTGCAGAGAAGGTTCACCAGACTGATTCCTGGGATGTCAGGACTTTCATATGAAGAAAGACTGGATAGACTTGGCTTATACTCGCTAGAATTTAGGAGATTGAGAGGGGATCTTATAGAAACGTACACAATTCTTATGGGGTTGGACAGGCTAGATGCAGGAAGATTGTTCCCGATGTTGGGGAAGTCCAGGACAAGGGGTCACAGCTTAAGGATAAGGGGGGAAATCCTTTAAGACCGAGATGAGGAAAAACTTTTTCACACAGAGAGTGGTGAATCTCTGGAACTCTCTGCCACAGAGGGTAGTTGAGGCCAGTTCATTGGCTATATTTAAGAGGGAGTTAGATGTGGCCCTTGTGGCTAAAGGGATCAGGGGGTATGGAGAGAAGGCAGGTACGGGATACTGAGTTGGATGATCAGCCATGGTCATATTGAATGGCTCGAAGGGCCGAATGGCCTACTCCTGCACCTATTTTCTATGTATCTATGTATCTAATTGTGAAGCCAGAGGGAAGGGTTTGGGTGGGAGGGGGCAGGCAGAAGGGGAAATATTGCGGCATATTTAAGGGCCTGTCCCACCTACACGACTTTTTCGGCGACTGCTGGCACCCGTCATGCAGGTCGGGGAAAATGTTCAACATGTTGAAAGTTCAGTGGCGACCAGAAAGATGCTGCGACTCTTTGGGCGACTGAGGAGACGACTCGTGACCACGCGGGTGACACCCTGGCCACATGTCGCGGGGTGACGCCTGTATGGTCGTGAGTAGTCGCCCAAAAAGTCGTACCTTGTTCTGGTCGCCGCTGGATTTTCAACATGTTGAAAATGTTCGGCGACCTGCAACGACCCATGACGGGTGCCGGCAGTCGCCGAAAAAGTCGCGGAAGTGGGACAGGCCCATAAAGATAAATTGGGTTCTAGGGGGTGGGAGATGAGCGTACAGTGGGGGGCGGGGAGGGATAGGAAAGGAGCAGGATGGCTGGGGGGGAGGGGGAGTGGGGGGGGGGGGGGTGAGACGGTGTGAGATGGTGGGAGAAGTGAGTGGGAGAACACACATTTCTGATGGTTGAAGCCAGTTGTAAGCAGCATCCCTGGTGAAATGATTGAAATGATTCATTCGGCTGGTACAGTGGTGCAGCAGGTAGAACTACTGCCTCACCGCACCAGAGACCCGGGTTCGATCCTGACCTTGGGTGCTGTCTGTGTGGAGTTTCCATGTTCACCCTGTGACCGCGTGGGTTTCACTGAGCTGCTCCGGTTCCCGCCCACATCCTAGATCGCCCTGTGATTTGATAGCTTGACTAAATGTAAATATATTTTCTCATGGGAAGACACCAAATGCTGGAGTAACTCAGCGGGTGAGGCAGCATCTATGGAGAGAAGGAAACATAGTCCATGCTTCGGACTCGACCCGAGACGTCGCCTATTCCCTTCTACCCATAGATGCTGCCTCACCCGCTGAGTTACTCCAGCATTTAGTATCTACCTTCGATCTTCCAGCATCTGCAGTTCTTTCTTAAACACATATTTCTCATAATTTGGCATATATTCTATCAGGTCTCAACCACGACTTCTGGCATTCTAGAGAAAATGCCGAGTTTGTCCAAGTTGGTCTGAGTTTGCCCAACTTCTCCTTGTCGGAAGTCTCCACTAAAGTTACAAAACACGCAAAGGGCAGTTTTTTACCCAAGGAAGCATAAATAATAATAATAATAATAATCATTTTATTTACTGGCGCCTTTCTAAAACCCAAGGACACCTTACAATGCATAGAATCACAACAAAACAAAAAAAAAACACATAATCGGAATAAATTAAATTAAAAAACACCACAGAATTCAATTTCAAAAGCACCAAAAGAAAATAAGAAACACAATTTGAGGAGAGAGCAGCGGCGACCAATTCGCGCCAGCGTCCACTCTCCCCTCCGACCGCCATCTTGTACACGGACTGACAGGCACAGCACACAGAAATCATCCCCCCACAATGACCACCACTGTGGGGGAAGGCACAATGTCCAGTCCCCAACCCAGTTCTGATATTGCTGGAAACTGCAGATATTCACGTTAAAATATGTGAAATTCCATCATAGTTGATGAAGAACCGCTAGAGCAAAACAGTCTGAGTATCATATGTTCACGTACGAATCATTAAAATTCATCGACAATGTATCTTCCAGGAGTAGACCACGACTACAATAAGCTTGTTATCGCAGCCACTCTAACACTGCTGTATGCATTTTATTATTTTTGATACTATTGCAATGTGTTGATGGAGAATTTTTACTTACAGGAGTGAAATGTACAGATTTATCTCTGCAAACATACTTCATGTGACGAATCCCCAAATATCATAAATGATCGAGACTGCGCACGCTATTACTGTTCAGTTCTGCTTCTTGTGGCATCAAATATTTAGCTTATTATAAGTCAGTGGAGCACCATTACAAATAATTTGGTTGCAAACAAGGGCGGCACGGTGGCGCAGCGGTAGAGTTGCTGCCTCACAGCGCCAGAGACCCAGGTTCGATCCTGACAACGGGTGCTGTCTGTACGGAGTTTGTACGTTCTCCCCGTGACCTGCGTGGGTTTTCTCAGGGATCTCCGGTTTCCTCCCACACTCCACAGACGTACAGGTTTGTAGGTTAATTGGCTTGGTATAATTATAAATTGTCCCTGGTGTGTGTCGGATAGTGTTAGAGTGCGGGGATCGCTGGTCGGCGCGGACTCGGTGGCCGAAGGGACAGTTTCCGTGCTGTATCTCTAAACTAAACTAAAGGAGAGGTTAGTCAAACTTGGATAGTTTTCTATGGGACACTGGAGGTTGAGCGGAGACCTGATGTGAAATTATGAGAAAAAAAATAATGAGCAGTATACATCGGGCAAACAATCAGAACCCTATTGCCATGGTCACAATTTCAATGCAATGTGTGAGATGCAATGTTTACAGGAGATGTTCGGGGCAAGTTTGTACACAGAGGATGGTGGCAGGGTGGTGGCGGGGACAGCTACAATAGTGGGATTTAATCGGCTTATAGCGCTTGCAGCGACGGAGACCCGGGTTCGATCCCGACCACGGGTGCTGTCTGTACGGAGTTTGAACGTTCTCCCCGTGACCTGCGTGGGTTTTCTCCGGGATCTCCGGTTTCCTCCCACACTCCAAAGACTTGTAGGAGCTTTGTAGTTTAATTGGTTTGGCATCTGTGTAAATTGTCCCTAGTGCGTGTAGAATAGTGTCAGTGTGGAGGGATCGCTCGGACGTTGGCACGGACTCGGTGGGCCGAAGGGCCTGTTTCCACGCTATAATCTCTAAACTAAACCAAGCTTTTAGATAAGGACCTAGATATGGCAAGAATGGAGGGATATGGATCAGATGCAGGCAGATAGGATTAGTTTATCTTGGCTTCATGTTCAGCATGGAGATTGTGGGCCAAAGGCCCCTGCTCCTCATGCTGTATTTTGCCATGTTCTATGTCATAAGATAGTGTGTAATCTCCATTGAGATAGAAAGATGCACTGTTAGTTCAGTATATCCTCTTTACATCAAGAGCTGAAACTGATACCGATAAATGTATACAATGAAAGAATAGCTATTTTAAAAAATATTTGATGTTAAGGGCACTGAGCCTGTCGGCTTCATTTGATCCGACACAGGAAGTAAACAACCCTCCTGGTGCACTGAAAATCGATGAAAAACAATGAGCGTGTGGACTATTAGCTGCTTATGTTTCACAAATAAAACATTGATGTTCTCTTTAAAGGTAGCCATCGTTCATTCTGCACGTTTCACGGACAATAACAATTCAGCAGTAATTTCTAGTGGGGAAGATGAATGTCCTTGTAAATATTTAAAATCAAATTTGGAATAAGGCAGAGATGAATGTGGTAGATTACTGACTGCTGAAGGCCATGCACACTGCACCATTTCTCTGGACTGCTCCGTCCCGGCCTCAAATCGGAGGAGAATGCTTTCAAAATACTTGCTCGCTTTTCAAATGGTGTGAATTTTTGACGAATTGTGAGGTTCTTATCGTCAAATGCTAAAAAAAAACCGAATGTTATCCATAATAAATTAAAATTCCAATGAGTGTGGCAATTTAATTGTTTAATCTAAATTTGGAACCATTAGCGGTTCGTGGACAATAATGAAAATATAGACACAAGGAACTGCAGATGCTGGCTTATATAAAAAAAAGGACTCAAAGTGCTGGAGTAACTCAGCAGGTCGGGCGATGTCTCCGGGGAACATGGATAGGTGACGATTTGGGTCGGGACCTTTGTCCAGAAGTTATTTCAGACTGACTAGTAGAAAAAGGATAGATACAAAATGCTGGAGTAACTCAGCGGGGCAGGGAGCATCTCCGGAGAGACGGAACGGGTAAAGTTTCGGGTCGAGGCCCTTCTTCAGACTGATGTCAGGGGAGAGGGAGATACATGGATAAGGAGGTGTGAGGTGTGAAAACATGACAAAGGGGATGGTGTTCAAAGAAAATGTGGAATAGATCGTTGTTTGCTGGGAGAATCTAACAACAAAGCAAACGGAGATAAAATATGGTCAGAGATGGTCAGACTGGTCGGAGAACTGTGAAGGGGAGGGGATGGAGAGAAAGAAAAACTTGAGGGGCTACTTGAAGTTAGAGAAGTCAATGTTCACACCGCTGGGGTGTAAACTGACCAAGCGAAACAAGGAACTGCAGATACCCCGCAACACTGCTCTCTCTCCCCATCCCCCCACTCACAACAAAGGCAGAGTCCCCCTAGTCCTCACCTTTCACCCCACCAGCCGTCACATACAACAAGTGATCCTCCGTCAGTTTTGCCACCTCCAACGTGACCCCACCACTCGCCACATCTTCCCATCTCCCCCCATGTCTGCCTTCCGCAAAGACCGCTCCCTCCGTAACTCCCTTGTCAATTCTTCCCTTCCCTCCCAAACCACCCCCTCCCCTGGTACTTTCCCTTGCAACCGCAAGAGATGCAACACTTGTCCCTTCACCTCCCCCCTCTACTCCATTCAGGGACCCAAGCAGTCGTTCCGGGTGCGACAGAGGTTCACCTGCATCTCCTCCAACCTCATCTATTGCATCCGCTGCTCAAGATGCCAGCTGATCTACATCGGTGAGACCAAGCGGAGGCTTGGCGATCGTTTCGCCGAACACCTCCGGTCGGTCCGCAATAACCAACCTGACCTCCCGGTGGCTCAGCACTTCAACTCCCCCTCCCATTCCGTATCTGACCTCTCTGTCCTGGGTCTCCTCCATGGCCACAGCGAGCAACACCGTAAATTGGAGGAAATGCACCTCATATTCCGCTTGGGCAGTCTACATCCTGGGGGCTTGAACATTGAATTCTCCCAATTCTGCTAGCCCTTGCTGTCCCCTCCCCTTCATCAGCCATCTGGTTGTCTCCTCCCCTCCCCCAGCCCTCGGGCTCCTCCTCCGCCTTTATCCTTTTTTTTTCCTTCTCCCCACCCTCTATCAGTCTGAAGAAGGGTTTCGGCCCGAAACGTTACCTATTTCCTTCGCTCCATAGATGCTGCTGCACCCGCTGAGTTTCTCCAGCATTTTTGTGTACCTTCGATTTTCCAGCATCTGCAGTTCCTTCTTTAACACAAGGAACTGCAGATGTTGGTTTACCAAGGAAGGACACAAAGTGCTGGAGACACATGACAGCTGGAGTAACTCAGCGGGTCAGGCAACATCTCTGGAGAAAAAGAATAGGTGACGTTTCGGGTCGAGACCCTTCTTCAGGCTGACTACTTTTTTTCTCCAGAGATGCTGCCTGACCCGCTGAGTTACTCCAGCATTTTGTGTCCACCTTTGTTGTGTAAACCAGCATCTGCAGTTCCATCCTGCACAAGAGGATATGTAGGAGCTGTATATATTTATCGAGACGGTTCTGAGAAATAAAATCTATATCCTGCATTTAAAGTAATATAGAAATAAGAGTAAAGATTAGAAAAGGGAATAGATTTATTGAATGCAGTCGATTGTTTCTTAAAGCAAGATGCCGGCAAGTCAGTCTGGAATGCTTGATTTAATTCTGAGTAAGTTAGTTTAGTTTAGTTTAGTTAAGAGATACAGCGTGGAAACAGGCCCTTCGGCCCACCGGGACCATGCCGACCGCCGATCCCCGCATATTAACACTATCCTACTAGGGACAATTTTTAAACTTTTACCAAGCCAATTAACCTACAAACCTGCACGTCTTTGGAGTGTGGGAGGAAACCGAAGATCTCGGAGAAAACCCACGCAGGTCACGGGGAGAACGTACAAACTCCGTACAGACAGCACCCGTAGTCGGGATCGAACCTGCATCTCCGGCGCTGCATTTGCTGTAACGCAGCAACTCTACCGCTGCGCCACTGTGCCGCCCTGAAGTTCTATTGAATTCTGAGTAATTCAGCATTCAGTTGACAAAACAGGCGGGAGCATTGCAGGGAGTGAGGGAAGACCCGGGTTCGATCTCGACTACGGGTGCTGTCTGTACGGAGTTTGTACGTTCTCCCCGTGACCTGCGTGGGTTTACTCAGAGATCTTCGGTTTCCTCCCACACTCCTAAGACGTGCAGGTACATAGGTTAATTGGCTTGGTGTATGTGTACATTTTCCGCAGCGTGTGTGCAGGATAGTGTTAATGCACGGGGATCACTGGTCTGTGCGGACCCGGTGGGCCGAAGGGCCTGTTTCCGCGTTGTATCTCGAAACTAAACACTAAACTAAACTAAAACTCAGCAGGTCGAGCAGCATCCGTGGAGAAAAGGAACGTGTGACGTTTCGGGTCTGTTACACGATAATTTTACCCGAACAGTATGTGACCTATAACGCTGCGGCCATGGCCAAACTACATAGCGCTGCAGCCGACAGCTCTTTGTTTAAATTCCCACGTGCTAGGCCAACAGCTTTCTATGTAAACCTTTGTGCGCCAAACCGGCAGCGATGTGTGTATTGCTTTGCGCGCCAAATCTGTAGCGCTGTGCGTCGCGTTACTTGCCCGTCGGCGGCTGTCATGATCAGTGCCGCGGACGGAGGCAGAGAGAGAGAGAGAGAGAGAAAGAGAGACGTGTGCTGCTGTAAAACGGACCCCGCGCATACCAAGACAAGTTTTTGTTCTCTCTCTTGCCAATGAAACTGATCTGTAACTAAACAGACGAGTGAGCCTTTTTTTGTTCTACTGGTCAGATCCTTGAACCTGTTCCCTTATCACAGGGTCGGAACTCTTCTTCAGACCCGAGACGTCACCTGTTCCTTCATCTCCCTAGATGCTGCCGAGTTGCTCCAGCACTTTGTGTCTATCTTGGGCGTAGACCGGCACCTGCAGTTCCGTTCTACACAAGCAATAGACAATAGACAATAGACAATAGGTGCAGGAGTTGGCCATTCGACCCTTCGAGCCAGCACCGCCATTTTCTGTGATCATGGCTGATCATCCCCAATCAGGACCCCGTTCCTGCCTTCTCCCCCATATCCCCTGACTCCGCTATCTTTAAGAGCCCTATCTAGCTCTCTCTTGAAAGCATCCAGAGAACCTGCCTCCACCGCCCTCTGAGGCAGAGAATTCCACAGACTGTGCAATGACAGCAATGATAGAAGCAATTATTTGGAGGGAACCGAGTCACAAGATGAAGATAGCAAAGACATCTGTTTGGTGAGGCATTGTCCAGGTGTTAGGCCTCAGTCATTTTATTCTTCGAAGTTACAGGTTTATAGGTTCAAGTTGCAGAGAGAGAATGGACCAATCTTCGTCATTCATTTCCATTTTAGTCTCGTCTGGGACAAAAATCACCTTTCCGGAGGCATGTGTCTGCATGCTGAGTGAGTTATATTGTATCACAAAATATATATTTTTTTCACACAGAAGGGAGAATAAGGTGTTGAAATTTAAATATAATGTTTGGTGCACAATTGGAATGTCACTTTGACAACGGTAGCAAATTAAATTATGAGCCGGGTGCTGGCAGAGTTGAACCCCTCTTCCCGGCTTTGTGGTTGATGTATAGCAGTTTGAACATACCATCGTTCATCATCTGATAATGACAAATGTATTATTTCTGAGCTTGTCATCTCTTCCTTGATGACAAATAGTCTAACTTCCTCCAGTGATAATAGAATTTTATAATGATCTTACCCGCATTGAGCCGCGATGACTTCACTGTACGCCGAGCGTTCCTTCTCGAAACCTTTTGCGCAGTTTATGACAATGGATTTTTTGCAAGTTGTTGACAAGCATTCAGTTATTTATGAGGCATGATGAAGGCATCGGTTGGTAAATAAGTCTCTGGAGGATATAAGTACTTATTTATTTTTTAATCTTTCAGGGCAGTTCAGTTGCAGGACCCTGATGGTATAATTACCATGCTACGCTTCTGCAGATTGAATGGCCAAAACATAGTCCACCTCATTTATTATCTGCAGCTTCCTGAAAATAATACATGAGGAAAGAACGAATCCCCCCCAAAACATTTGGCGTCGGAGATCATATTTAGTATCTTTGCCGTGCACCCTATTAAGGTGATTGAGCTCCTTATTCATTTGAAATGTTGACTGCACCGAATATAAGCTTCAAATGAATCACGCTTTGTACTTTAACTCAAACCAGTCCAGCTGTACGTGTTTCAGGTTATGGAAGTCGAAGAAATAATTGGCCTCCGTTTTTACTTTGGTAAACTTGCTGCGGAGCTCATTTGGTAGTAACGCTCCTCGCTACGACATAGAAGCCCGCTGTTCCTCTCCAGTGAAGGGCCGGCTTGTCCTATTGATATTGTGCCAGAACCATCCAAAATGGATGTGACCATTGTGAGGGCATAATGGCAATCGATCCTTATGATGTGAGCAATTTTGGGTCCCCGTATCTGAGGAAGGGATGTGCTGGGGCTGGAGAGGGTCCAGAGGAGGTTTACGGAGAATGTTCCCAGGAATGGGTTAACATATGACGAGCGTTTGATGGCACGGGGTCTGTACTCGCTATAGTTTAGAAGGATGAGGGGGAGGGTACCCCATTGACACTTCCCGAATAGCGAAAGGCTTGGATAGAGTGGATGTGGAGAGGATGTTTCCACTAGTGGGAGAGTCTAGGACCAGAGGTCGTAGCTTCAGAATTAAAGGACGTTCCTTTAGGAAGGAGATGAGGAGGAATTTCTTTAGTCAAAAGGTGGTGAATCTGTGGAATTCTTCGCCGCAGACGGCTGTGGAGGCCACGTCAGTGGATATTTTGAAGGCAGAGACGGGTCGACTCTTGATTAATACGGGTGTCAGGGGTTCTGGGGAGAAGGCAGGAGAGTGGGGTGAGGAGGGAGAGATAGATCAGCCATGATTGAATGGTGGAGTGGACTTGATGGGCCGAATGGCCTAATTCTGCCTCTAGAACTTATGAACATGATACAAAGACCAAATTATAAACTAATGATAAGATCCTTTGCATTGATGACAGTCTTGGCAGACGCTAAAGAATAAATGTCATTACAATTCTGAAATATAAAACAAGGGACTGCACAAATAATCAGCTGATAATTTTCAGTAGCTACAAATGCCTGATAATCATGTTATCGTGTTATTTTGTCACTGTGGAATAGAATGCAAAGTCTGTTGGTTCAACAGTTCTGATGAAGGTTCTTTGAAGTTAATCATTAATTCTGTATCTCTCGCCTGACCTGAACATAAAATAGAAGAAGGGTTCTGAAAAAGGGTCCCGACCCGAAAGGGTATCTCTCTCCTCTCCCCAGAGATGCTGCTTGACCCGCTGAGTTACTCCAGCATTTTGCATCTATCTTCGGTATAAACCAGCATCTGTAGTTCCTTCCTACACATATAAGAATACTGCACAGGAACAGGCCCTTTGGCCGATAATGTCCGTGCCAAACCCTTGGGCTTCGGCCCGAAACGTTGCCTATTTCCTTCGCTCCATAGATGCTGCTGCCGCACCCGCTGAGTTTCTCCAGCACTTTTGCCTACCTTCGATTTTCCAACATCTGCAGTTCCTTCTTAAACAATCAGCTGATGTTGGGAGCAAGCTTGTTGCTCTGGCACCATTCAATCAAATGACCAATGTCCCTCCTATACTCTGATTCATCAACAGTAATTCATCCCAAAATGGTATCATATCGTAACAATCAGAATCATACTTCATTAGCCAAGTATGTTTTGCAACATACGAGGAATTTGATTTGCCATACAGTCATACTAAGAAAAAAGCAACAAAACACACAAAACACATTTTAACATAAACATCCACCACAGTGACTCCTCCACATTCGTCACGGTGATGGAAGGTCCCGATGTTGGGGGAGTCCAGAACCAGGGGCCACAGTTTAAGAATAAGGGGGTAAGCCATTTAGAACGGAGATGAGGAAACACTTTTTCACACAGAGAGTTCTCTGCCTCGGAGCATACGAGATGTGCAGTGAAATGAAAAGTGACAATGCTTGCGGATTGTGCAAAAAAAAACTACAGAACAGAATGGAACAGAATCATATTTGTGGGAGAAAAAAAAAAGGAAAACAGCAATTTTAAAAAGACACCATACAACAGTAAATTGGGACAGTAAGTTAGTCCCTGGTGAGATAGTTTACAGTCCTGATGGCCTCTGGGAAGGAACTCCTTCTCATCCTCTCTGTTTTCACAGCATGACAGCGGAGGCGTTTGCCTGACCGTAGCAGCTGGAACAGTCCGTTGTTGGGGTGGAAGGGGTCCCCCATAATGTTGCTGGCTCTGGATCTGCACCTCCTGGTGTATAGTTCCTGCAGGGGGGGGAGTGTAGTTCCCATAGAGCGTTCGGATGAACGCACTACTCTCTGCAGAGCCTTCTTGTCCTGGGCAGAGCAGTTCCCAAACCAGATTGTGATGTTTCCGGACAAGATGCTTTCCACAGCCGTTGAGTAGAAACACTGGAGGATCCTCGGAGACATTCTGAATTTCCTCAGCTGCCTGAGGTGGTAAAGGCGCTGCCTTGCCTTACTCACCAGTGCGGCAGCGTGTGATGTCCATGTCAGATCCTCTGAGATGTGGACTCCCAGGTATTTAAAGCAGCTCACCCTATCCACAGTAGCCCCATTTATCTCCAGTGGCGTGTACGTCCTCGGATGTTGGGCCATCCTAAAGTCCACGACCAGCTCCTTAGGTTTTTTGACATTTTCTTGACACCAGAGTGCCAGAACAGCCACCTCCTCCCGGTAGGCCTTCTCATCATTATCGGAGATCAGGCCCACCACCACAGTGTCATCAGCAAACTTGTTGATGGAGTTGGAGCTGAACCTGGCCACACAGTCATATGTGTACAGGGAGTACAGTAGGGGGCTGAGGACGCAACCCTGGGGGGATCCTGTGCTCAGGGTGAGGGACTTCAATGTATTTCCTCCCATCTTGACTACCTGGGGCCTGGAGGTGAGAAAGTCCAGGGCCCAGGCACACAGGGGGGTGTTGAGCCCTAATTCCAGCAGCTTCTCAGCAAGTCTGGTGGGGACTATCGTGTTGAAAGCTGAACTGAAGTCTATGAACAGCATCCTCACGTAGCCCCCCTTCTGGCTGTCAAGATGAGAGAGAGTGGTGTGCAGGACCTGGGAGTCCATGTTGCGAGGGAGGAAGGCGCAGATGTATTTCTTGACCAGCCTCTCGAAGCATTTCATGACAACTGAGGTGAGGGCCACCGGACGGTAGTCATTCAGACAGGCTGGGGTGGCATTTTTAGGTACGGGTACAATGATGGATCTTTTGAAGCAGGCAGGGACCACGGACTTGTCCAGGGAGAGGTTGAATATTGCAGTGAGCACCGGAGCTAGCTGCGTAGCACAAGACTTAAGTACTCGCCCCGAGATGCCATCTGGGCCTACAGCTTTCCTCGTGTTCACACGTGTCAGAGCCCTCCTCACTTCGTGCTCGGACAACGAGAATGTGTGCACATCCCCAGCGGTGGACCTCCGTTCAGCTTCGATAGCCAGCGAGGTCGCGGTGTTGTCGTTAGCCGGCAAGCCTGGGGTGATGTTACCCGTCTCGAAACGAGTGTAGAAAGAGTTCAGGTCATCAGCTAGGGAGGTGCCGGAACTTCCAGTTGAGGGGGGGTTGCTCCGGTAGTTAGTTATAGTCTGTAGCCCCTGCCAAAGGCGTCCGGTGTGCTGCCTGACATATTCCCGGATAAGGGAATTCACTGATAAGGGAATATGTGAGGTAAAGCCAGCAAAGTCCGATCAAAGACAGTCCGAGGATCTCCAATGAGGTAGATAGTAGTTCAGGACTGCTCTCTGGTGGTGATAGAATGGTCCAATTGCCTGATAACAGCTGGGAAGAAACTGTCCCTGAATCTGCAGGTGTGTGTTTTCACACTTCTGTAGCTCTTGCCCGATGGGAGAAGAGGGAGTGGCCGGGGTGCGACTGGTCCTTGATTATGCTGCCGGCCTTGCCGAGGCAGCGCGCGTTGTAGATGGAGTCAATGGAAGGGAGGTTGGTTTGTGTGACGGTCTGGGCTGCGTCCACAATTCGCTGTAATTCCGCTCAGTCTCGGACGGAGCCGTTCCCAAAACCGAGCTGCGGCGCGTCCCGATTAAGTCGCTTTCCCCGGCGCATCAGTCGGAGTTGGTGCGGGGGGTTGTCGGGGATGTGCCGGGCTTCCTTAGCCTTCTTACAGGAGCCCGTTCCCAGGAGAGCGCGCGCGCTCGCGGGCGACACTCAAGAGTCTGCTGCTCCAAACAACTGGTCTCGCCCGTTGGCAGAGCCTCAACTCATCAGCACTTTAGTGCAGCCTAATTTTAAACAGTGTCGGTGAGCTGAGTCCTTGCCAATGGTAGGACCAGCTGTTACAATAACAGGGAGAAATCTCCTTCGCGGTGCGACGGGATGCAAGAGGGTGGAAGCGACATTTGAAAAACATGCGACTAATTAATATTAAAACACAACGGAGGGAAGAGCCTGTCGAGGGAAGTTGGGACGCAAGGTGAAAGCTCTGAGGGATTGTCACAGGATGTTGCACTTGGTTCACTCAGAAACACTTGCCGTACTTTGATGACAACATTTTCAACGACTGAAGGAATACATTTTTGGGGAAGTATCGCTTTTTTTCGCCGCTCTGAGCAGGGCCTTCGATCAGAGGTTTTCGCCAATCCACGTGACAAGCGCAGAGTTTCGTTCGGCACAAACTGCTGGAGTAGCTCAGCGGGACAGGCAGCATCTCTGGAGAGAAGGAATGGGTGGCGTTTCGGGGTCAAGTCCTTTACAGTCGGTTTCGTTTGTGGTCACGTGTACCGAGGTACAGCGAAAAGCTTTTGCTGCGCGGTAACCGGGGTCAGCGGGAAGACGGTGGGGCGGTCACGGTGGCGCAGCGGTAGAGTTGCTGTCTTACAGCGCTTGCAGACCCGGGTTCGATCCCGACTACGGGTGCTGTCCGTGCGCAGTTTGTACGTTCACCCCGTGATCTGTGTGGGTTTTCTCCGAGATCTTCGGTTTCCTCCCGCACTCCAAAGACGTACAGGATTGTAGGTTAATTGGCTTGGTAAAAGTGTAAATTGTCCCTAGTGTGTGTAGGATAGTGTTAGTGTGCGGGGATCGCTGGTCAGTGAGGACTCAGTGGGCCGAAGGGCCTGTTTCCACGCTGTATCTCTAAACTAAACTAAACTAAATTAAACGATGCGTGATTACAATCGGGCCAACTGCAGGATAAGGGAGTAACGTTGAAGGCAAAGTAAAGCCAGTAAAGTCTGGTTAAATATAGTCCAAGGGTCCCCGATGAGGTAGATGATAGCAGCACTGCTCTCTGGTTGTGGTAGGATGGTTCAGTTGCCTGATAACAGCTGGGAACAGTTGTTATAGCCCTGTCCCACGGTACGCGTTCATTCAAGAGCTCTCCCGCCTTTAAAAAAAATCAAACTCGTGGTAAGCACGGAGAATGAACGTAGCGGGTACGTCGGAGCTCGGGGACATCTCTTAGCGGCTCGTAACGCTAACGGCAGGTACTCGGGAAGACTCGCTAACGGCAGGTAAGCACGGGAAGACTCGTGAAGAATTTTCACCACGTTGAAAAATGTCCACGAGAGCCCCGAGTACCGACGAGTGGCCATTACCGTAAATCTCCGAGTTCGATTCAGGGCAAAGTCAGGAGAGCTCTTGGAATGAACTCGCACCGTGGGACAGGGGTTTAAATCATTAACCTCGTGGGGTTGAGTCATTTTCTTCATGATTATTATCAACAACCCAATACTTCACTCATCCAAAACCTGTGGGGAATGAGGGTAGTTCAGAGCAGAGGAACTCTTGTGTAGGAAGACCAAAGACAGACACAAAATGCTGGAGTAACTCAGCAGGACAGGCAGCATCTCTGGAGAGAAGGAATGGGTGACGTTTCTGGTCCAGACCCTTTTTCAGTCAGATTCCTTCTTGAAAAAGACACAATGTGCTGGCCAGTTTGGGACGGACCGGTGGCCTGGCGGTAGAGTTGCTGCCAAACAGCGGCAGAGATCCGGGTTCGATCCCGACCACAGGAGCTGTCTGTACGGAGTTTGTACAATCTTCCCGTGATCCTGTGGGTTTTCTCCAGGTGCTCCGGTTTTCCCCCACATGCCAAAGACATGCAGGTTAATTGGCTTCTGTAAATTGTCCCTAGTGTGTAGGATGGTGCTAGTGTACGGGGTTGGCGCGGACACAGTGGGCCGAAGGGCCTGTATCTCTAAAGTCTAAAATCACAGTGCTATGGTCAGACAGCATCCACGGAGAACATCTCAAGAAAGGTCTCGACCTGAAACGTCACCTATCCATGTCCTCCAGGGATGATTCCTGACCCATTAGTTCCTCCATCACTTTGTGTCTTTTTTTTGGTAAATCAGCATCTGCATTTCCGTATGATTCTTTATTAATATCTTTTAACAGTTCTTCAGCGAGCATCCCAGTAAAAAAGCTCTAACAAAGTTAATGTCAGTGCCTTAAGTTTAAAGGGAGACTGCTCATTAAATTCAGGCACCTAACCAAATTCTCTTCTTTATTACATAAAAATATCTGAAGAGCAATTACATTTAAGGAATTAGGAATTCTGTGCCGAAAGCTGAAATATCCATCAGTTCCTTGGTTTTCAATTTTAGCATTAAATGAAAGGAAATATCATTGTGTATTCAGGTCTGAGGGATAGATTTTTTTTTTTTTTTTTTTTAATTTTTTTTTTTTTTTTAATATTTTAATTTTATTAGAAGTAAGTACAATTGTATACAATCATATTTTCATAATACCTTTTATGTACAGCTTCTTATTTTTTAAATTTTTTGTAATAAAGAAGAAAAAGAGAAAAGTTAGATAATGAAAAATAGAAAAATGTGAGATATATAGTGTGTGAAAAAGAAAAATAGAGAGTGAAAAAAGAAAGTTGAGACAGAAAATAGAAGAAAGAGAGTAAAAGAAGAAAGGAGAAGAAAAGAAAAGAGAAGTAAGGAGATCATTTATAATCTTGACCATCCCTCACCCAGTCACGGATTAGCTTTTACACCTGTGTTGCACCATATGTTTCCAAAAAGACGACAAATGGAGACCAACTCGTTATGAATTGGTCAAATTTATCTATTAGGAGGAATCGCATTTCCTCAAGATGTGCGGTATCCAACATACTTGCAATCCACATTTTGAGCGTTGGTATTGGTGTATTTTTCCAAAATTTCAATATTAATTTTTTTGCTATTATTAAACCATAATTAAAAATTGACTTTTGAGATGAGCTCAATTTGTTCCCGTCTTCCATTACCCCAAATATAATCAATTCATTATTGGGTTCCATTTTTGTCTTAAATAATTTTGTAAATATTTCAAAAATATCACTCCAAAATCCATGAAGTTTTATACAAGAAACAAAAGAGTGTGTTATAGTTGCGTCTTGGGTTCAACATTTATCGCAAATGGGCGATATATTTGGATAAAATTTATTTAATCTTATTTTTGAGTAATAGGGATAGATTTCTGTCGGGGAGTTAACTTGTAGCTATTACACGAAAATGTTTACTCTGTCAGATGCGATTCGCTGGTAGGAGTCTTGCAAGTTAAGGGGCTGTCCCACTGCAGCAACCTAATCTGCGAGTTTAGAAGAGTTTACCCTCGACTCAAACTCGCAGCATGGTCGACACGTGGTCCTAGGAGGTCCTATGAGGTCACCGGAACTCCCCTTCATGCTCGAGGGAAGTCCCCGAATACTTGCGGCCTCAGTTTGGGCGAGGACAATTTTTCAGCGAGTAAAAATTGGTCGGCATGGTTCTTTTGAACTCGTAGTGCAGTGGTAGTGCGGTCGCTATGTAGTTACAGGCAGTCGAGGGCAGCCGTAGGCAATCTCCTTCGCTGACCGGGCATTTTAATTGGCTCATTGGAGTTTTCAGGACCAAAGAAAACAAGGTTAAATGCCCGCTAACTTTATTAAAAGTTGTCTGGCTTCTTAAAAGTGTCTCCACTCCTTCTCCCCCCTTCTCCCCCCACTCTCTCCCCTTATCCCCTTCTCTCCCCTTCTCTCCCCTTCTCTCCCCTTCTCCCCCCTTCTCTTCCCTTCTCTCCCCTTCTCTCCCCTTCTCTCCCCTTCTCCACCCTTCTCTCCCCTTCTCCACCCTTCTCTCCCCTTCTCTCCCCTTCTCTCCCCTTCTCTCCCCTTCTCTCCCCTTCTCTCCCCTTCTCTCCCCTCCCCACCCCCCGCTCTCTAAAGGACTTACTGTACACTGTGCAGCCGTCTTTTACCTTCCTCTTCATCGCGGGTGTGAATTTCAGACAGCGCTCCCCCGCTTTCCCTGGCCCCCGCCTTTGCGATGTGTTTGTGTGTGTGTGTGTGTGTGTGCAGTCGGTCGATCCAGCTCGCGGTTTCATCGTTGACGGGCGATCCAGCTCGAGGTTTTCCAGGCGAGTGCCCTCGAGCTTGAAGGTCGAAGACAGTCGCTGAAAAGTCTCATCAGTGGGACAGGCCCTTTAATGTGCCAAATGTTGTAGGGACAAGGATAGATTATTTGAGGCGGTCACGGTGGCGCAGCTGTAGAGTTGCTGCCTTACAGCGCCAGAGACCTGGGTTCGATCCCGACTACGATAGCTGCCTGTATGGAGTTTGCACGTTCTCCCCATGACCACGTGGGTTTTCTCTGGCTGCTCCGGTTTCCTCCCAAACTCCAAAGGCGGACAGGTTTGTAGGTTAATTGACTTTGGTAAGTTGTAAAGTTGTCCCTAGTGTGTAGAATAGTGCTAGTGTACGGGATGATGCTAGTCGGCATGGAGTTGGTGGGCCGAAGGGCCTTTTTTGGCACTGTAAACTAAACTAAACTATATGTAGACTCAAAATGATGGAATACGTCAGTGGGTCCGACAGTGTCTCTGGAGAAAATGGATTGGTGATGTTTCGGGTTGGGACCCTTCTTCAGACTGTTTGTAGTGGGGG
Organism: Malacoraja senta; assembly: GCA_038087875.1. Lineage (NCBI taxonomy): Eukaryota > Metazoa > Chordata > Chondrichthyes > Rajiformes > Rajidae > Malacoraja > Malacoraja senta. The sequence goes on from CM075978.1 coordinate 191,785,187, forward strand.
GGGGGGGGCACAATTTAAGAATAAGGGGTAAGCCATTTAGAACGGAGATGAGGAAACACTTTTTCACACAAAGAGTTGTGAGTCTGTGGAATTCTCTGCCTCAGAGGGCGGTGGAGGCCGGTTCTCTGGATAGTTTCAAGAGAGAGTTAGATAGGCTCTTAAAGATAGCAGAGTCAGGGGATATGGGGAGAAGGCAGGAGCCATAATCACATTGAATGGCGGTGCGGGCTCGAGGGGCCGGATGGCCTATTCCTGCACTTATTGTCTATTGTCTTATAGTGGGGAAGGGAGGGGAGGAGGAGGGAGGCGTTTGTAAAAGTTACCTAAAATTGGAGAATTCAAATCCAAACCACCCCTTCCCCAGGTAATTTCCCCTGCAACAGCAGGAGGTGTAACACCCATCCTTCAAGTCAAGTCAAGTCACTTTTATTTCTATAGCACATTTAAGAAACAACTCTCGTTGGCCAAAGTGCTTTACATTGGTGGAGGTACTAATGTTATACAACAGTGGTTCATAGATAAATAAGTACATACATAAGTACATACATACAGCCCTCACTCAGAGGACGTCAAGAAAGGCTTGAGAGTAAAGATGAGTTTTAAGTCTCGACTTAAAGGAGTCGATGGAGGGGGCAGTTCTGATGGGAGTCGGATGCTGTTCCACAGTCTAGGGGCTGCAACCGCAAAGGCGCGGTCGCCCCTGAGCTTATGCCTAGACCGCGGGATGTTCAGTAACCCCAAGTCGGCCGATCTGAGGGACCTGGAGGTGGTGTGGTGGGTAAGCAGACTTTTGATGTAGGTGGGGGCAAGCCCATTAAGGGCTTTGTAGACATAAAGAAGGCTCTTATTTAAGTTTCTGGGCACCTATATCTGCAATAATCTAAAATGGCACATCAATGCTGACCACATCATTAAGAAAGGACAACAACGCCTATACTTCCTCAGACAGTTCAAGAAGTTCAGAGTCCACAAACACCTCCTGGTCCGCTTCTATCAATCCATCATTGAAAGCATCATCACCTCCTCAATCACAGTCTGGTACGGAAACACTGACAGTCACTCACTACACAGAATACAGCGCATTGTCTCCAAGGCCTCTAGGATCATCAACTCTCCCCTCCCCTCAATCCATTCCATTTACCTCCAACGTACCTCAAAACGGGCAACAAAGATCATCTCTGACCCCTCCCCCCCATCCAGCAAACCACCTTTTCCAGTCTCTCCCTTCAGGGAGGCGCCTTAGGTCACTTGCTACAAAATCCACCCGTTTTAAAAACAGTTACTTCCCCTCAGCAATAAGAACACTTAATTCCCTCCAATAACTTTTTGACTTTGATGTATACAGTGTCTTGTCTATGGTTTTTGTCTGTTCTTTTGCACTATGTATTGTAGGTGAGATTTGTGATTTGTGATGTGCTTTATTATTATGATCTGTGTTGTTATTAGTGTTAATGTGCTAAAGCAGTGTACCATCATGTACCGAACCCAATTACCTCCAACCCTGGTCGTGTGGCAAATAAAGTTTCTATTCTATTCTATTCTATTCTATTCTTGAAATTTATTCGGAACCGCACAGGGAGCCAGTGGACAGAGGCCAGGATCGGGGTGACGTGGTCCCTTTTTCGGGTGCCCGTCAGGAGTCTCGCTGCGGCGTTTTGGACCAGTTGCAGGCGGGACAGGGAAGATTGGCTGATGCCAGTGTAAAGGGAGTTGCAGTAATCTAGGCGGGAGGAGATAAATGTGTGGATTTTCGAGGTCGTCTAACTGGAGGAATTGTTTTATTTTAGCTATCGTCCGAAGCTGGAATCCTTATACCTACTTATACCTTACACCTGGCCTTCATTCCGAAGAAGGGTCCCAACCTGAAACGTCACCTCCCCATGTTCTCCAGAGATGCCGCCTGACGTATTGAGTTACTCCAGCACTTTGTGTCCGTTTGTTGTCAACCTGCATCTGCAGTTCCTTGTTTCTGCATTCTTACTTTTTTTTTTACCAATATTGCAGAGCCTTGACTTAATTTATGTATCATTTATATTTATACAACCAGTGCATTTGTTTGTCTCTGTGTTTATTATTAACCAAGAACTCTTCTTTCCAAATAATTTGTTATGCACCATAATATATCATAGACAGGGCACGGTGGCGCAGCGGTAGAGCTACTGTCTTTCAGCTCTTAGAGCGCCAGAGACCCGGGTTTGATCCTGACTACGGGCGCTGTCTGTACGGAGTTTGTACCTTCAACCCGTGACCGCACGGGTTTTCTCCGAGATCTTCGGTTTCCTCCCACACTCCAAAGGCGTGCAGGTTTGTAGTTTAATTGGCTTGGTGTAAATGCGAAAATTGTCCATATTGTGTGTAGGATAGTGGTAATGTGCGGGGATCGCTGGTCGGCGCAGACTCGGTGGGCCGAAGGACCTGTGTCTCTGAGCTCAACTCAACTAAGCTAAACATGGAATAAACTGTTCTACTTTGGAGATATCCAAAGTCCTCAAAGACGTATTGTAGGTCTGTTGTCATCCTTTTGTCTTCTTGAGAGGTGATTTTATAGATTGCACTTCCGAAAACTTGTAAAATGTTGTCAGTTGCATAACTCCAGGGTGATTGCAAGCTTTCCATCAGTAACGCGAGGCATTAGCGGGTTGATTCAAGGGAAAAGGCTTTTAAGAAACCATGGCTTTTCTCTGCTCCTCTTCACCATTTCCTTTATCTTAATAAATAATGAGTCTGCCATTGGCTGACAATGAAATATTTTGAAAATAGTTTTAATGTATAACTGGCAGTGGACCTGTTGGGCATTGATAAATTGAGCAAACAGGAAAGATGGCAAAACCCCTGAAATATTAATGACCTGTTTCACAAGTGTTATTAGAAAATCCGCTTGCTTGTTTTATGCACATTAAACGCGCGGCAAGTTAACCTGCAGCTGAACGCAGGCAATAGACTGCAGAACCTTCCTCTTTGTGTGTGAATACAACAAGGGGGAGGACTAATTATGGATGTGTTTATCCATTCATTTTTCCAGGGATCACATTCGGTTTGTGATTTGGCGTGCAGACTACGAACTTTTAATTGCGATTTAATTCCAAACTTAGTTTGGAAATCTAACAAAGTTTGGGCGTGGATTGTGTCTGGAATTAATTCGATGAAGGTCGAATCAAAGTGTTAATTTTCAAGCTGCATTTTTCACATTAAATGCACTGGGAGGGCACTTTGATCGGTCAAAGAAATAAGGGTTCATCAATTATTATTTACAGCAATATTTTATTATTATTCATGTCGTGGGGGCCTACAGGATTATTAACAAGGATTATTGGGTCCATTACCATCTGATTATTGCATTCCACACAATGATAATGGATCAGATCCTATTGGTTATAGCCTGTGTGATTTTTGCCAAGACAACCATTAATGTTAAAAGATATTTTGGTTGTAATTCATAATGAATCAATAATTATATCTCGAATATCTGCCTTGACTGAAATGTGTCGGTACCTTTTTCAGGATCATGCACTAGGCTTGATTGGCTTTTAATATAAATATCTTTAAAACACCAAATATCTGGAAAAGCTGCAGAATAATCATGGCAAATATTGTGGTAATAAACTCCAAATTAATATTGTATTGGAGCTGTAGATCTTGTACAAAATAGATGAAGATTAGCATTCCCAAGGGAGTGTGGAATTAATCCAGTGTTTCAGCCAGTTACATGAAAAGGCAATGAAAGTACATATTAATTATGTTCATAAAATGTCATAATGAATGTGTTTATTAGTGTACTAAGTGACCCAGTAATTCATATTAATCTTGCGCTGACATCAGTGTTATATTAATATTCTTTGTTTAAATGAGATGTGACAGATTAAAAGCCTTGTGAAATGAATTAATTTTTATTGTGCTTGACATTGCACAAAACCATTACATCATGGCAGTACAAGACACTTTGCAGAAGGTAAATAAATCAGATCAAAGCCATTATCCCATGATCTAGCTCAATTATTCACAACATCTCCATGTAATATTTAACAAGTAATTCAGTCATTTATATATGTATGTTTTATGCACAGAAGAGTCACTGTAATTAAATTATGTATTTTTACAAACAAGAATTCAATATTTTAGCAAATACAAGAAATATAATTATCTCAGCTGTTCTGGTTGGAAAATTAATTATGAATATTTTAATGATTTTGAAAAAATTATAGCTAGTTTCAGACAGCGATGTGTACAATTTAATTTGCTAATGAAATCTTAATCAATGCAGATTATAATCTATTCCAAACCAGCTCTCCTCATTTCATTCTGATTTGTAGACCATATTTTGTCCCAATTTCATCTGTTTTTAGACCACTACTGTAATCTACTGACATTGTTGCTGCCTTACAAGTGGCAGAGACCCAGGTTCGATCCTGACTACGGGTGCTGTCTGTACGGAGTTTATACGTTCTCCCCTGTGACCGAGTGGGTTTTCTCCTGGTGTTCTGGCTTCCTTCCACATTCCAAAGACGCACAGCTTCTGTAAATTGAGCTTCTGTAAATTGATCCAAGTGTGTCAGATAGAACTAGTGTACGGGTGATCGCTGGTCGGCGCGGACTCAGTGGACCAAGGCGCCTGTTTCCACATTGTATCCCTAAACTAAACTAAACTCAACCAACCCAAACCAAACGTATCCTTTATCTGTACACTGTGAATGACTTGATTGTAATCTTGTATACTCTTTTCTTTCACTGCAAACAAAACATGACCTAAACTAAACAGGTCCTGGGACCTAACAAATGCACACTGACCACCAAGCAACCATCTGCAGTACGCCTTCGCTGAAGTATTTATTTTCCCCCACATTCTCATCAACTCTTCACCCCCCCTGGTTCTACCACCCATCTACACTCTGGATGGTAATTACAGCGGGCAATTCGCCAACCATCCCGCACGTCTTTGGAGTGTCGGAGGAAACCGGAGCATCCGGAGGAAACGCACGCGGCCTCAGGGAGAACGTACAAACTCCACACAGTCAGCACCTGATGGCAGGATTGAACCCTGGTCTCTGACGCTGTGAGGCTGTGGCGCTATAGATGGGTTAACCTGCCACCTATCGTTTTTGAAGGGTGACGGTTAGAGACCTCATTCTATCAAATTACAAGATAAAGGGTAAAAATGTGGTCAATCAAATTGTTTTTCAGGGCTTTCTTATAAGAGACATAAACCTGGTTTAAATTATTAAGATATGAGGAGTTTAGGCTTAGTTTAGTTTAGTTTAGTTTGGAGATACAATGCAGAAACAGGCCCTTCGGCCCACCGAGTCCACGCTGACCAGCGATCGATCCCCACACACTAACGCACTATGGACCATTTACACTTACACCAAGCCAATTTACCTACAAGTTTGGAGTGTGGGAGGAAACCGAAAATCTCGGAGAAAACCCACACGGGGAGAACGTACAAACTCCGTACAGACAAGCGCTGGTAGTCGAGATCGAACCCGGGTCTCTGGCGCTTCAAGCGCTGTAAGGCAGCAACTCTATCGCTGCGACACGGTGCCACCCCACGTAGGAGAGGAAAATGCAAAGTCATATTCTCAACAACGTGGGAGATCAATTATTATTTGTTTCTTTCCCTTGATAAACGAGACCTCCTTTTCACATCTTAAAATATCTATTTTCAACACTTTGGAAATGTCCTTCTGAACAGGGAAGGATACCGAGATGGATACCAGACTTCCTTCATCCATAAGTATGATAGATTTGCCTTTCTGAGCATCACACAGTCAATGTGCGCAGTCCCCTATGTGGGGACATTAGGAGGCATAGATAGAGTGGATGTGGAGAGGATGTTTCCACTGGTGGGAGAGACTGGAACTAGAGGTCACAGCCTCAGAATTAAAGGACGCACTTTTAGAAAGGAGGTGAGAATGAACTTCTTTAGTCAGAGGGCAGTGAATCTGTGGAACTCATTGCCACAGAGGGCTGTGGAGGTGAAATCAGTGGATATATTTAAGGCAGAGGTAGACAAATTCTTGATTAGAATCGGTGTCAAGGGTTATGGGGAGAAGGCAGGAGAATGGGATTAGGAGGCAGAGATCAGCCATGATTGAATGGCGGAGTGGACTCGATGGGCCGAATGGCCTAATTCTACTCCTATAACTTGTGAGCTATGAGACTGTGCTGACATGGTAACAAGCATTGATTCAATGATTGAAGGATCTACCACAACCAGAGAGCTGAACTACCATCCCCCTCTTTGATGACCCTCGGACTATCCTTGATCGGACTTTGCTGGCTTGCGTTACCTTGCACTAAACATTATTCCCTAGTCATGTATCTGTACGCTGTAAATGGATTGATTGTAATCACGTATTGTCTTTCCGCTGACTGGTTAGCAGGCAACAAAAGCTTTTTCACTTTACCTCGGTACACGTGACAATCAACTGAACTGAGCTGAAGTTGTATAGGATGGAAGCAGGCCCTTCAGCCCAACTTTCCCATGCCGACCAACATGCCGCATCTACACTACTTCCACCTGCATGTGTTTGGCCCATATCCCTCTAAACTTATCCTATCCACGTACCTGTCCAAATGTTTTTTTAAACGTTGTGGTGGTACCTGCCTCAACTACCTCCTCCGGCAGCTAACTCCTGCGCCTAACTCCAGGACAAATACTTCATTTTGATCTTACATACAATGTCAAAAGCCGCATGTCACATGTGCCTAGGTGCAGTGAAAAGCTTTTTGTTTAAGAAGGAACTGCAGATGCTGGAAAGTCGGAGGTAGACGAACAGCTTTTTGTTGCGTGCTAACCGGTCAGTGGAAAGACTACAATCGAACTATCCACCGTGTACAGATACAGGATGAAGGGAATAAAGTGAGTCAAGTTTCACTTAGGAAGCAGGCAAAGAGTCGCCACGTTTCTGGTGCCGATAAAATGTCTAAAGTTTTTAGTATCGTCTTATCGCAGTCGCTGCCTCAAAAAGGCAGCCAATATCATCACGGACCCACACCATCCTGGCCACACACTCATCTCACCACTGCCATCGGGAAGAAGGCACAGGAGCCTGAAAACTGTAACGTCCAGGTTCAGGAATAGCTACTTCCCCACAGCCATCAGGCTATTAAACACAACAGCAAATAAGCTCTGAGCTCTGAACTGCTAAAGACAATATTATTATTATTGTACTATATTTGTTATTTAGTGAACTTTTTCTTTGTTTTTCTCTTCCCCCGTTATATACAATGTTTACACATTCACATATTCCGTTGTGCTGCAGCAAGTAAGAATTTCATTGCCCCATCCGGGACATATGACTCTTGACTCTTGACTCTTATCTTCTTGTGCTGCACCCCCCCCCCCCCCCCCACCGCCATGACCTCTTGGTTCTTGGTGCCCCCCCCACCTCCCCGCCCCACCGCCATGGTTCTTGGTGCCCCCCACCATCTGCCAGGTCCAACTTTGTTCTCGGCTGCGCCCCCACGTCTTGTCCCACTTTGTTCTCGGAGTTAAGCCCCTGTCCCACTGTACGAGGTAATTCAACAGTTCTCCCGAGTTTTCCCCTGATACGAACTCGGAGAATGTCCGTAGGAGTTCGTGGATGTCTCGTAGCAGCTCGTACGAGTAAAAAGTAACCATTTTTTTCATCACGAGTATTTTTTTACTCGTGGACATTTTTTTTGCAGGGATGAAAAAACGTCACGAGTTTACCGGATGTCCCGAGTACCTACCATTAGCGTTACGAGACATCCACGGACTCCTACGGGCCCGCTACGGACATTCTCCGAGTTCGAATCACGAGAAAACTTGGGTGAACTCTTGAATTACCTCGTACAGTGGGACAGGGGCTTTAGTTGGGGCTCTTAAAGATGGAGCTCTTAGAGATAGCGCAGTCAGGGGATATGGGGAGAAGGCAGGAACGGGGTACTGATTGTAGATGATCAGCCATGATCACAGTGAATGGCGGTGCTGGCTCGAAGGGCCGAATGGCCTACTCCTGCACCCATCGTCTATTGACCCTCCCAATGTTGGGCCCCTCTTTGTTCTCGACGGCCCCCCAATAGTTCGGCCCTGCGGAGGGTGGCAGCTACTCTGTCATCTGCTTTGCGAATGCCTTTCCAGACGTTGCAGTTTAACTCAAACGGAATCATAAAACCGGTGCTTTTTATGCTTTTGCTATCACTCAGTACTTGGGCCGGGGCTGGTAGTTAATTTAATTCCATTCTTACAAAAGTTTAGGTGCAAAGTTCTTGTAGATTTTTAGAAACATTTCACTCATTTATTTCAATGACGTTTCCTAATCAAGCGAAGAATGATTGCTGCAAAACTCTTATGTTGGGGTAAAACTTTACCAAAGTTTTATTATTAATGTTTAATGTTTTATGTGTCATTCCTAACTGTCACTGTATGTCATGTTGTCACTTGCGGGCGGAGCACCAAGGCAAATTCCTTGTATGTGAATGCTTGGCCAATAAACTTATTCATTCATTCATTCATTCATTCATTCATTCATTCATTCATACATACATACATTCCATTCATGAATATTGATTTCTCTAACTTCAAGTAACCTCTGCATTCGCTCTCTCTCCATCCCTCCCCCACCCAAGTCACACCAGCTTCTTGTTCTCACCCAGCAAACAATGGCCTGTTTCCTTTATCATCATTACCTTTTTGCATTTCTTTCATTCATCTGTTCTATATCTCTCTCCATCACCGTCTATATCTCTCGTTTCCCTTTCCCGTGACTTTCAGTCTGAAGAAGGGTCTCGACCTGAAACGTCACCCATTCCTTCTCTCCAGAGATGCTGCCTGTCCTGCTGAGTTACTCCAACATTTTGTGTGTATCTTCAGTTTAAACCAGCATCTGCAGTTCCTTCCGACACATTCCAATCCTTTAAACATGATTGATTAGGCTTTGAGAGATTTATTGAAATCTCTGCTCTTAATGTCTGCTATTTCAAATGTAACTTTTGGATTATTAATATGGATTGTTAATATTACAGACGGGATCTTCCTCTAGATTTTTGCTCATTTAGGGTGTTATGATATGGGCACGACCATCAACCTACAAACCCGCATGTGTTTGGGATGTTCACAGGCGATCGATGGTTGGCGTGGACTTGGTGGGCCGAAAATTTATTTTTATTATTTCCCCCCCACCCTCATTCTTCTAAACTCCAGCAATCATCCTCTGGTTTAAATATATTTTTCAGGAGAAATGTGGCAGTGGATGGCAACATTGAAATATGTGGTGGAACTCCTTGGTGACAATGAGGCCTAGGTTACATGTTAACATCCGTTATGCAGTGTTACTGTGCAATGTACAAGGCACAGGCAACACTCCAGCACAAACTCTACTCAGAGGCCTGTGGTAATCATAAGATCATAAGTGATAGGAGCAGAATTAGGCCATTCGGCCCATTAAGTCTATTCCGCCATTCAATCATGGCTGATCTATCTCTCCCTCCTCGCCCCATTCTCCTGCCTTCTCCCATAAACTCTAACACCCGTACTAATCAAGAATCTATCTATCTCTGCCTTAAATATATCCACTGACTTGACCTCCACGGCCTTCTGTGGCAAAGAATTCCACAGATTCACCACCCTCTGACTAAAGAAATTCCTGCTCATCTCCTTCCTAAAATAACGTCCTTTAATTCTGCTGCTATGACCTCTAGTCCTAGACTCTCCCACTAGTGGAAACATCCTCTCCACGTCCACTCTATCCAGGCCTTTCACTGTCCTGTATGTTTCAATGAGGCCCCCCCCCTCATTGTTCTAAACTCCAGCGAGTACAGGCCCAGTGCCGACAAAGGCTTAATGACTGCTGTTGAAAGCGACATCTGCTCAAAATGTTATTGGATGCATTAGAATATGATGGCTGCATTATTCTGCAATTGAATCTCACCCTCAGAAACTGTGCTTACGACTCGGGACTTCAAAGGGAAAGTTGCTCCCAGCGGGGGCTTGTGTTAAATTCCGATTCAATTCTCAACGTGGAAGTAGCTACTTCCTGAGTAACGGAGTGTGCGGCAACGTGACAATGTTGTCATCGCGTATTCGCCCTCAACCCAGCCTGCCTCCATTTGAATTCTCACTCCTTTTGGCAACAATCCTTACACATCCCACCCACTGCCGAGATACAGTAGTTTGAGTTGCCCGACCGATCCGAACACAAGCTAGAATAAATGGTGGACAAAAGTGCTGGAGAAATTCAGCGGGTGCAGCAGCATCTATGGAGCGAAGGAAATAGGCAACGTTTCGGCCCGAAACGTTGCCTATTTCCTTCGCTCCATGGATGCTGCTGCACCCGCTGAGTTTCTCCAGCACTTTTGTCTACCTTCGATTTTCCAGCATCTGCAGTTCCTTCTAAAAACAGCTAGAATAAATGTACTGATTCACGATCACAGTGAGACCACCTGCCAGTAGTGACTGCTCACAGCTCGGTAACGACGTAATCCAAGTTTATATGGACAGGAAACGTGTTTCTGGCAATCAGGCCCATTACCAATACACAACACAGTCTGGAGTTTCAGAGCAGTTATTCTAATAATAGTTAACATCAAGGGAACACTTGGGTACATGCGAACCGACCTTAATTTAGTTTCGAGATACAGCGAGGAAACAGGCCCACTTCCATCAACTCTTTTAGATTTTGTTTAATTTAGTCTAGAGACATCCATGTGGGGATGAACGAGATGCTAAACTCAACGGGTCAGGCAGCAGCTTTAATTTAGTTTAGTTTAGGGATACAGCGCTGAAACAAGCCCTCCAGCCCACCCAGTCCGCGCCGACCAGCGATCCCCGCACACTAACACGATCCTACACACACCCTCGGGACAATTTACATGTACACCAAGCCAATTAACCTACAAACCGGCACGTCTTTGGAGTGTGGGAGGACACCGGAGCATTCGGAGAAAACCCACGCAGGTCACGGGGAGAGCGTACAAACTCCGTACAGACAGCACCCGTAGTCAGGATTGAACTCGGATCTCTGGCGCTGTGAGGCAGCAACTCTAACGCTGCGCCACCGTGCCGCACCTGTTCCTGAAGTTGAATGCAAGAAAACGGCAGTTGTTCTCTCGCCAACAACAGATGGGTTGTACACGAAGTACATGGAGAAATCTTGCTTGATCATTTCAGTTTAGTTTATTGTCACGTGTACCGAGGTACCGTGAAAAGCTTCTGTTGCGTGCTATCCACTTAGCGGAAAGACAGTACATGATTACATTTACAGTGTGTAGATACATGATCAGGGAATAACGCTTAGTGCAAGGTAAAGCCAGCAAAGTCCGATCAAGGGTAGTCCGAGGGTCACCAATGAGGTAGATAATAGTTCAGGACTCTTCTCTGGTTGTGGTAGGATGATTCAGTTGCCTAATAACAGCTGGGAAGCAACTGTCCCTGAACTTTAGGATGGAAATGAGGAAAAACTTTGTCGCAGAGGGTTTAAATATTTGGAAGTATCTGCCTCAGAGGGATGTTGATGTTTAGCTACTGAGGATATGAGTTTGAGATTAGCAAATTGTTGGTGATTTATGAATCTATATTACTTAAAGTCTGATCTTGACCACTTCCTGTTGTTCTGTATATTGATTTTACAAAATACGCTGCCACTTACGGCTGTGATTTTTGGCCATCTTACTCAGAGTCCCCTTCCGCTGCACAGGACAAGAGGATTTTTCCCATCGATGAAAAATAAAAGTTATTAATGTTTAAAAAATGTTGAGATTCTCTCTCCTGTCAATCATGCCATGAAGGCCACGCCCCTTCTGGTGGGAGGGGGAGGGACTATAAAACCTAGAAGTGTGGGCATGGCTCAGTCTCTGCAAGATGGAGGAAGGAGAGGTCACGACTTGCTGTCTTTAGTGGTCTTGCACCCTGCTTGAAATGGTATGAAACTGCACTTGAATTTGATGGCCTTGCACCCTCCTTGAATTGGTAAGAAACTGCAATTGAATTTGGTGGCCTTGTACCCTGCTTGAAATGGAATTTCAAGGAATAACCGTGAGTCAACTGCCAGCCCACCAGCCGTGAGTGAGTGAGCTGCCAGCACATCAGGCTTGAGTGACTGAGCCGCCAGCCCACGAATCCATTCGGCCCACAATGTCCATACTAGCCCTCTGGAAACCAGTCCCTTCAGCCCACAACACCCATACTAGCCCTCCAGAATGCCCCCCCCCCCCGTTGGGGGACCAGCCCTCCCATGTGATGCTGGGACCCAACGGAGCGAACGCAGCGCCGGAGACCCCGGTTCGATCCCGACTACGGGTGCCGTCTGTACGGAGTTTGTACGTTCTCCCCGTGACTTGCGTGGGTTTTCTCCAAGATCTCCGGTTTCCTCCCACAGTCCAAAGACGTACAGGTTTGTAGCTTAATTGGATTGGTATATATGTAAAATTGTCAATAGACCATAGGCGATAGGTGCAGGAGTAGGTCATTCGGCTCCTTCAAGCCAGCACCGCCATTCAATGTGATCACGGCTGTCCCTAGTGTGTGTAGGATACTGTTAATTTGCAGGATTGCTGGTCGGCGCGGTGGGCCGAAGGGCCTGTTTCCGCGCTGTATCTCTAAACTAATTTTAGAGATACAGCCATGATTTAATGGAATTGCTCAAAGACTTAAGGGGGCCACGTTTTTGCTTCTAGCTCTTATATTCCTGTAAGCGGCAAAATTTTTACGCAGGTCCATGATCTTGTCCGCAAACACGCTTTCTCCTGACGTCTTCTGTGTCCTTTCTAAGAATCATCAAGTATCTATTTGAAAGGTGCGATCAATTCTACATAAATTGTTATATGAGACACACACTTTATGTCGCAATAACATTTGGCATGAAAAAGTTCATCCTAATCTACCTCTTATCTTGGGATCCCGACCTTACTGATTTATTTACCGTTGGAAGCAATTTGTCTTCTCAAGGGGAACCACAAGGGTGTACAGTGCCCTATTACATGAAGATGAATCACACGTTCTCTCTCAACACCTTTTTAACTAGCCTTGCCTCTGCATTTATAAAGCTCAGAACTATTCAAAATGCTTGACTGTATTTCAGTGGCAACATAACAAAATCATTCATGAAATAATAACAACCTATGAAATAGTTTTTTGAACCCTGGATAGTTGTTGGAGATATTAAATTTTTCGGTTAAGTAACCTGCAGAAATGAACTCAAATCAAAGGAACTCCCAGCTCCTGTTCAGCTATCAGCTGGGAAACACCGCGATATTATTTGATGGAGCCTCTAAACTCTGGCGAAGATAGCCACAAAAGAGCTGGAGTAACTCAGCGGGACAGATAGCATCTCTGGAGAAAAGGAATCGGTGCCGTTTCGGGTCGAGACGCTTCTTCAGACTCGAAACGTCACCCATTCCTTTTGTCCAGAGATGCTGTCTGTCCCGCTGAGTTACTCCAGCTCTTTTGAGTCTATCTTCGGTTTGAACCAGCATCTGCAGTTCCTTCCTACGCCTTTAACCTTCCGGCCTTCCTTTAGAAACCATTTCTAAAATAGTGAAAGATATTGGGCGGAAATTATTGCCTAATCTCAATGCTATGGAACTGGATATTGTCTAGAAGAGATAAGACTCCTCCTAGCAGGTAAACCAGATCACTTCCACCTGACGTGGCCTGCATTTATAGAATTATTACAAATATAGGGTGCAAAAGTACTTTAAAAAAAATTGAGGTCAGGTAAGGGGGGATGCTAGTTGAAGAGTTAGTATGTCCCATTTATGTAATGCTCATAAAAATATTTGTTTCTCTCTTTTTCCTCTTTCTCTTTCTCTTTCTTTTCTAGGGTCTATTTCTTAACTCTTTTTCTTTTGTTTTTAATTTTGCTCTTATAGGGTCTTCGTCCTTTTTTGTTGTCACATTTTCTACACTTTCACTTTTTCCTTCACTTTCTTCTTTCTTTCAATCTTTTCCTTTTCTAGTGTAAAAAATAAATGGAGTACATTAATTGTAAGAAGACATAAGTGATGAGTACTAATGTATGTGGTTGTAATGTAATGTACTTCTAATAAATAAAAATTTAAAAAAAAAAAAAAAAAGGAAAATGTGTAGGAAGGACGAACCGCAGACGTTGGTTTATGCTGAAGATAGACACAAAAAGCTGGAGTAACTCAACGGGACAGAGAGCATCTCTGGAGGAAAGGAATGGGTGACCTTTAGGATCGGGTTTGAAGAAGGGTCTGGACCCGAAACGTCACCTATCCCTTTTCCCCAGAGATGCTGCCTGACCCGCTGAGTTATTCCAGCATTTTGTGTCTATCTTCTGCTAAGAAAATATTACCTTCTACACTCCCAGTATATAGTCATGGATAGCGGAATCAGAGCTTTCATGCAATTTTTAATTTTGCTGATCTGGATTTTAAAATGTTGACATTATATTTCCATTGAAGGTAAAGCAAGTTTTTAGGAATCAATTTTTTTTTTTAAATGTGACCCTCTAAAATTCACTGCTCACCTCAGTTTTCACGCATGTTAAAATGCACCAAAAATGAGGAGTATGATTTGGGTAAATGGTCTCATTTGAGGCAAGGAGGAGAGAATTTGTCCACTCTCTCTCTCTCTGTGTCTCGCTCCAGTTGCCACTTACACCAAGGTCAGATTTCAATAAATGAATCGCAGATTTGAGGAGAATGTATCTTCTGCGCATTTTCTACAGGGCACTGAATGTCACCTCCCCTGTTACTTCTCTCACCTCTCCCAATATTTTTGAAATGCAATGAACCCCCCGCAGTGCGCGCATGTTGGTAACACAGGATGTTTTATGTAATCTGCACATTTCCATCTGAAGTCTACGTCTTCCAGGGTGTGATCAACGCAATTCTTTGTTCCGTTCCGCGCGACTTTGCGGCGCCTCGTATTCTTCATCCTGCAGCTTTAAATTATCTATCTTTCTTTGAATAATTCCAGGAACTGCTGCTGCCCCTCCGTGACCCACCTTTATCTGCTCCTTACAACGGTTCCACGAGAGGCCAAAATGACCCCTCTTCTGGGAAGCGCGCGGCTTTTGAGTGATAACATCCATTCCCCAAACAGGGAACAAGAGCAGAGCTGTGAAACAACCTATTACTTCTTTAAAAACTGTCACAAATACACCACAAACTTTTTCCTTTCTCAGCGTGTTTGATAACGGCAGCAATTCAGGCAACAAACTGCTTATCAAAAGAGACAATCCCTTACCCTTCATTAAAAAAATCATCTTGCGTCTTTACCTTGCGCTAAACGTTATTCCCTTTATCCTGTATCTGTACACTGTGGACGCCTCATTTGTAATCATGTATTGTCTTTCCGCTGACTGGATAGCGCGCACCAAAAAAGCGCTTCACTGTATCTCGGTACACGGGACAATAAAGTCAACTAAACAAACTAACTGAAACTATTCATTTGTTGATACTTCCAGTTGCTTTCTTCCCAATTTACCCAAAACTAGATATATTTTTATAAAGATGAAATAAATAGAATTCATTCTATTTTAAGGGTGGATTCTTTCACACTTTCTGCACTAATCATTGCTGAATATTATACAAAGTTGCATTAAACCCCTGTCCCACGGTACGAGTTCATTCCAAGAGCTCGCCTGAGTTTGCCCTGATTCGAACTCGGAGATTTACGGTAATGGCCACTCGTCGGTACTCGGGGCTCTAGTGGACATTTTTCAACATGTTGAAAAATCTTCCCCAGTCTTCCCGAGGTTACCGCGTTTCCCGAGTACCTGCCGTTAGCGTTACGAGCCGCTAAGAGACGTCCCCGAGCTCCGACGTACCCGCTACGTTCATTCTCCGTGCTTACCACGAGTTTGATTTTTTTTAAACTCGGGAGAGCTCTTGGAATGAACTCGTAACGTGGGACAGGGCTTTTAGATAATCATGCATAGTCTTTCCGCTGACTGGATAGCACGCAACAAAAAGCGTTTCGGTACACGTGACAATAAACTAAACTAAACCTATCTAAACTATCAAGGCAGCATTGAGATCCTGAATATTGGGGAATTTCATTATAGAACATGTCTCTTTTCATGTGACTTGTTCTTCTTGCCGATAATGCAATCATGGAGGGACCCAGTGTGGGGGGGGGGGGGGGGGGGGCGCTGAGTACAAAGGGGGACCATTGGCGACCACATCCAACACCTTGTAACTTTGTCATTCAAGATTGAAGAGAGTTTATTGTCATGTGTCCCAGATAGGACAATGAAATTCTTGCTTTGCTTCAGCACAACAGAACATAGTAGGCATGAATACAGAACAGATCAGTGTGTCCATATACCATTATATAAATATATACACACATCAATAAATAAACTGATAAAGTGCAAATAAACAGATAATGGTCTATTAATGTTCAGTGTTATGTCCGAGCCAAGTTTAATAGCCTGATGGCTGTGGGGAAGTAGCTATTCCTGAACCTGGACGTTGCAGTCTTCAGGCTCCTGTACCTTCTACCTGAAGGTAGCGGGGAGATGAGTGTGTGGCCAGGATGGTGTGGGTCCTTGATGATGCTGCCAGATTCCTTGATGATGCTGCCTATACATGGCCCTATACATGGCGACTCTTTGCATAGTTGCACCCTGTACAGCATGGGTTCACCAGATTAATTCCCGGGATGGCGGGACTGACATGTGATGAAAGAATGGATCGACTGGATGGAATGGATGAACGAATGGATCGACGAATGAAGGGCGGCCACGGAGGTGCAGCGGTAGAGTTGCTGCCTTACAGCGCTTGCAGTGCCAGAGACCCGGGTTCGATCCCGACTACGGGTGCTGTCTGTACGGAGTTTGTACGTTCTCCCCGTGACCGCGTGGGTTTTCTCCGAGATCTTCGGTTTCCTCCCACACTCCAAAGACGTACAGGTATGTAGGTTAATTGGCTTGGTGTAAGTGTAAATTATCCCTAGTGTGTGTAGGGTAGTGTCAATGTGTGGGGATCGCTGGTCGGTACGGACTCGGTGGGCCGAAGGGCCTGTTTCCGCACTGTATCTCTAAACTACACTAAACTAAAAGACTAGGCTTATATTCACTGGGATTTAGGATGAGAGGGAATCTTATAGAAACATGTAATATTCTTAAGCGATTGGACAGGGTAGATGCAGGAAAAATGTTCCCGATGTTGGGGTAGTCCAGAACCAGGGGTCACAGTTTAAGAATAAGGGGTAGGCCATTTAAGATTAAGTTGAAGAAAAACGTTTTCACCCAGAGAGTTGTGAATCTGTGGAATTCTCTACCACAGAAGGCAGTGAAGGCCAATTCACTGGATGTTTTCAAGAGAGAGTTCGATTTAGCTCCCAGGGATAATGGAATCGAGGGGTATGGGGAGAAGGCAGGAACGGGGTACTGATTTTGGATGATCTGCCATGACCGTATTGAATGGCGGTGCTGGCTCGGAGGGCCGAATGGCCTACTCCTGCACCTATGTTCTATGGTGCTATGTTTCTATACCTTGTGTATGCTATGCAAAACAGTAAAGTGTTAATCAATCAATCGGGGGTGGCACGGTGGCGCAGCGGTAGAGTTGCTGCCTCACAGCGCCAGAAACCCGGGTTCGATCCTGACTACGGGGTGTTGCCTGTATGTATTTTGTACGTTTTCCCCGTGACCTGCGTGGGTTTTCTCCAGGAGCTCCAGATGCTTCCCACACTCCAAAGATGTACAGGGCTGCAGGTTAATTGGCTTGGTATAATTGAACATTGTCCCTAAAGTATGTAGGATAGTGCTAGTGTGCGGGGATCGCTGGTCGGCCCGGACTCGGTGGGCTGAAGGCCCCTATTTCCGCACTGTGTGTCTAAACTAAAACTAAACTAATCGATCCTATTGCAAAGCACCTTTTCCAGAAGGATGCTATAAGTGAGTAATTTCATACTTTTCCTGTTACGATGAGGCCAACAGCATCCACTTGAGTCTGGTACCACAATCTGTAGTTATGCTGGATTGAGAACTGAAGGTGTCGCTAGAGTGACACCACAACTCATACACTTCCTCACCACTAAAGTACCACCGATTCTGCTTGTTGGCCTACATCACTGAAAGGCTAACGTTTCCAAACTGACGACCGTGGCTTATTTTCAACAGTCTGGGGCCACGGTAGCTATTCTTGCGTTGGCGGGGTAAACATTTAATTTTTTATCAGTGCTAATGAAGGTGGGTGTTTTTTCTAACCTTGAGCATTGAAATAGCCACCTGCGAAGTGATGGATGAAGTGATTACACAGCGACCTATCATGCCTGGCAAGCTACAGGCTAAGTCACGGGAGCAGAATTAGGCCATTCGGCCCATCGAGTCTACTCCGCCATTCAATCATGGCTGATCTATCTCTCCCTCTCAACCCCATTCTCCTGCCTTCTCCCCATAACCCCTGGACATCCGTACTAATCAAGAATCTGTCAATCTGCGCCTTAGAAATATCCATTGACTTGGCCTCCACAGCCGTCTGTGGCAATGAATTCCACAGGTTCACCACCCTCTGACTAAAGAAATTCCTCCTCATCTCCTTTCCAAAGGTACGTCCTTTAATTCTGAGGCTGTGGCCTCTGGTCCTGGACTCTGCCACTAGTGGAAACATCCTCTCCACATCCACTCTATCCAGGCCTAAACTATCTTTCCCTCTCAACCCCATTCTCCTGCCTTCTCCCCATTACTTTTGACACCCTTACTAATAATGAATCTGCCAACTTGTTTACAAATGCCCATATGAGAAATGAATATAAAAATATTCATAGAGAAATATAATGGTTTTGGTGACTTCTCTGGTGTTGCATTCCTCCTGCATGCAAGCATTGCTTGGAAATACTGCATGCAGTTCCGGTCACCCCATTGCAAGAGGATTGGGGAGGCTTTGGAGAGGGTGTAGAGGAGGTTCACCGGAATGCTGCCTGAATCAGTAGGTGTAAGCTCTAAGAAGCGGTAGACACAAAATGCTGGAGTAACTCAGAGCGGGTCGAGACCCGACGTTTCGGGTCGAGACCCTTCTTCAGATGCGCTACCTCCTGCACCCATGCAGAACTCACTGACTTCATCAACTTCACCACTAATTTCCATCCTGCACTCAAATTCACTTGGACCATCTCCGACATCTCCTTCCCATTTCTGGGTCTCACCGTCTCCATCACAGGAAACAGACTATGGACCGACATTTTTCTTGTTATCTTTTACAAAAAATAACAAATAAAATAATAATATAATTCCTTCTCTCCGGAGATGCTGCCTGACCCGCTGAGTTACTCCAGCATTTTGTGTCTACCTCCGATCTGAACCAGCATCTGCAGTTCTTTCTTACACAGCTATAAGAAGCGGTTGGTCAGAGCTGGATTGTTTTCTGCGACATGCTGGAGATTGAGGGGAGACCTGCTGGAAACATATATAGAATTATGAGAGGCACAGATTGCGTTTCAATCAGAACCTTTCTTGCAGGATGGGACATGCCGAAGACCAGTGGGGGGTAGCTTTTAGGTGAAAGGGGCAAGTACAAAGGAGATGTGCAGGGGCGAGTTTTTTTTTTTAGATGAAAAAATGTTTCCAAATGTTATTGCTCAAGATGCGAGTGTTTTATTGTCATATGGTCTGAGGCAGAACGATTAAATTCTTAAGGCCCTGTCCCACTTTCCCGAGTTACTCACGAACTCTCCCGAGTTTTCCCCTTGATTCGAACTCGGGGAATGTCGGTAGCGAGCCCGCAGGAGGCCGTAGGAGTCCGTAGATGTTTCGTAGCGGCCCGTTGTGCCAGCCGTAGGAACTCGGGGCATCAGGTAAGTCGGGACGTTTTTCAACATGTTGAAAAATGTCCACGAGTTAAAAAAATAGCCCCGAGTATCTACGAGCGGCTATTACCGTAATTCTCCGAGTTCGAATCAAGGGGAAAACTCGGGAGAGTTCGTGAGTAACTCGGGAAAGTGGGACAGGGCCTTTACTTGCAGCAGCACAACAGAATATGGAAACTAGCACTCTGTTGACAAGATAATGAGCAACACAAATTTCAGTATATACATAAAAGACAAATAAATTGGCAAAGACTAAACTATTGCCTCCCCCAAGTCTATCTAGTTCGGAGCTTACAGTAGCTGGAGGTGGTCTGAAGAAGGGTCTCGACCCGGAAAGTCACCCATTCCTTCTCTCCAGAGGTTACTCCAGCATTTTGTGGCCATCTTGACTTTAAAGATGGCTGCTCATTTTCTTCCAAAAAATTAGAAATCTGAAAAAAAACAACACAAAATAATTGTTGATATACTTAGTACGTCAGGGAGTATCTGTGGAGAGAGAAACAGAGCTGACATTTTGGGCTGGTTTGAAAAACAAAGTGCTGGAGTAACTCAGCGGGTCAGGCAGCATCTCTGGAGGACATGGACAGGCGACCTTTCCCGTCAGGACCCTTCCTGAGTCAAGGATGTGGACCCAAAACATAGCTTGCCTGAAGAAGGGTCCCGACCCGAAACGTCATCCATTCCTTCTCTCCAGAGATGCTGCCTGTCCCGCTGAGTTACTCCAGCATTTTGAATGAATGAATGAATAAGTTTATTGGCCAATTTATGTACACATACAAGGAATTTGCCTTGGTGCTCCGCTCGCAAGTAACAACACGGCATACAGTAAACAATTAAGAATGACACATAAAACGTTAAACATTAATAATAAAACATTAAAACAATTAATAAAATGTTGTGTCTATCTTCGATACAACATAGCTTGTCCTCTGGGGTTGCCACCTCCCAAATTTTACTTAAGAAACCCTTACTTAAGGTCCCCTAATTTGAGGAAGGACAATCTTGCTATTGAGGGAGTGCAGCGTAGGTTTACAAGGTTAATTCCTGGGATGGCGGGACTGTCAAATGCTGAGAGAATGGAGCGGCTGGGCTTGTACACTCTGGAGTTTAGAAGGATGAGAGGGTGTCTCTTATTGAAACATGTAAGATTATTAAGGGTTTGGACACGCTAGAGGCTTTCTCCAGAGATGCTGCCTGACCCACTGAGTTACTCCAGCATTTTTGTGTATTATCTTCAGTGTAAACCAGCACCTGCAGTTCCGTTCTTGCAACACATAAGGTCTGAACATCGAATCCTCCAATTTTAGGAAAAGACACAGCCACACAGACACACAGACACACAGACACACAAACACACAGACACACAGACACACAGACACACAGACACACAGACACACAGACACACACACACACACACACACACACACACACAGACACACAGACACACAGACACACAAACACACAAACACACAAACACACAGACACACAGACACACAGACACACAGACACACAGACACACAGACACACACACACACACACACACACACACAGACACACAGACACACAGACACACAGACACACAGACACATACACACACACACAGACACATACACACACACACAGACACACAGACACACAGACACACAGACACACAGACACACAGACACACAGACACACAGACACACATACACACACACACAGACACAGTCACAGACACAGACACAGACACAGAGACAGACAGACACACACACACACACACATACACACACACACACAGACACACACACATGGCACCCGAGGTCGGGATCGAACCCCGATCTCCTGCGCTGTGAGGCAGCAGCTCTACCCGCTGCACCACAGTGCCGCCCTATTGTTAACCCCACAAACGATCGACACAAAATGCTGGAGTAACTCGGCAGGACAGGCAACATCTCTGGATGGAGGAACGGGTGGCGTGCCAGCTGCGCCACCGTGCCGCCCTCCTGTTGGAATTCGAGGACGGCGAGAGAGAGAAATCACTGCAGTTGCTCATTCATCCACCTACCCCGCCCCCCCCTCCCCCCTCAGTAACCCACATGCATTCATATTAAGAGCAGTAGCTGGCAATACTGCAGACTTGTAAACAGGCATCAATTCAGTCGCTGGCATCAGCCTGGCCAGATCTGGTTATTGCCAGCTGAAGAATTGCACATAAATCTTTACAATTGAATTTTTGCAAATTTCCCAAACTTCTCTGAGGCTTTCTTGGCTGATTTTCACGCAGCAGCTGACCCCAACTTGGAAACGAAATCGAGATATTTGGAGCCGGTACAGAATCCTCGCAGAGAGCTATGGCGTTTGTCAAAGAAGAGCTAAGATCTCTCTGAGAATTGGACCCCACTCAGTGAAATTCCACTTTGATCGCAAAGCTGAGGTACTGCCCCTTCCATCTCTACCGCTAACCTAGAATGAAATTGTGGGGGAAGGAACTGCAGATGCCGGTTTACACCGAAGATGGACACAAAAATGCTGGAGCAACTCAGCGGGACAGGCAGCGTCGTTGGAGAGAACGAATCGGCGACATTTTGGGTGACGTCACCCATTCCTTCTCTCCAGAGATGCTGCCTGTCCCGCTGAGTTACTCCAGCATTTTGTGTCTATCTTTTGTGGGGTTGACGGCTTTAAAGCAGGGGGGGGGGGGGCACCATGGTGGAGCTGGCAGAGCCGCTAGGCCTCACAGGGCCAGAGACCCGGGGTTCGGTCCTGACATAGGAACATAGAAAATAGGTGCAGGAGTAGGCCATTCGGCCCTTCGAGCCTGCACCGCCATTCAATATGATCATGGCTGATCATCCAACTCAGTATCCCATCCCTGCCTTCTCTCCATACCCCCTGATCCCTTTAGCCACAAGGGCCACATCTAACTCCCTCTTAAATATAGCCAATGAACTGGCCTCAACTACCCTCTGTGGCAGAGAATTCCACAGATTCACCACTCTCTGTGTGAAAAATGATTTCCTCATCTCGGTCCTAAAAGTCTTCCCTCTTATCCTTAATTGCGGGGGAAGGAACTGTGGGGGAATGACCACGGGTGCTGTCCGTGTGGAGTTTGCATGTTCTCCCTGTGACCACGTGGGTTTTCTCCGGGTGCTCCGATTTCCTCATCCCACATCCCAAATACGTGCGGGTTTGTAAGTTAATTGGCTTCTGTAAATTGTCCCTACTGTTTTAATTTTAGACGTACAGCGTGCAAACAGGCCCTTCGGCCCACCGCGTCTGTGCTGATCATCCATCGCAAGTACACTAGCTCTAACCTACACACTAGGCACTAGGCACAATTGGCAAAAGCCAATTAACCTTCAAAACTGCACGTCTTTGGAATGTGGGAGGAAACCGGGGCACCCGGACAAAACCCACGCAGTCACAGGAAGAACGAGCAAACTCCGTACAGACAGCACCCGTGGTCAGGATCGACTCCGGGTCCCTTGCGCTGTGAGGCAGCAGCTCTACCGCTGTGTCCATGTGCGTAGGGAGTGAAGACAGACATAAGAAAGCTGGAGTAACCCAGCGGGACAAGGCGGAAGTACGATAACATTGAACCCTTGTGAATGGGTGATCGATAGTCAACGTGGATTCAGTGGGCTGATGACTTTCATGTCGGTCGTTACTGGTGGAGCAAAATAGGGATTTTGGCCTGAAACAAACGTGGTTTCACTGGTTCAACCTTTGAGCATGAAAAGATGCATCATAAAAACAATCTTTCACAGATCCAGGTGCAAGCATCATCGGACATGTTATAGGAAAATTGTCGCAAATGATCTCAAGAAATATTCATAGTGGACTGACGCTCAATTACCCAAATCTCTGTAATTGTTTGTTTGAATTCAAGAAGCCTGGTTGAATGAATAAAAATGTAATTTGGCATCCAAGGAAGAAGATGGCTGTAGGCCTGCAACAGCCTGGGTCTCGCCAGGAACAAGCACTGCTCATAGGAACTGGGGATAGAGACATACAGCATGGAAACTGTATGGAAACTTTGGCCCAACTTGCCCACACCGACCAACATGCCCCATCTGCACTAGTCCCACTAACCTGCGTGTGGTCCATATCCCTCCAAACCTGTCCTATCCATGTACCTGTCTAAAAAATTTAAACAGTCCCGGGATGACGGGACTGCCATTTGTTGAAAGAATGGAGCGACTGGGCTTGTATACACTGGAATTTAGAAGGGTGAGAGGGGATCTTATTGAAACTTATAGGATTATTATGGGATTGGACAGGCTAGAGGCAGGAAACATGTTCCAGATGTTGGGGGAGTCCAGAACCAGGGGACACAGTTTAAGAATAAGAGGGAGGCCATTTGGAACGGAGATGAAGAAAAACCTTTTCACCCAGAGAGTAGTGAGTCTGTGGAATTCTCTGCCTCAGAAGGCGGTGGAGGCCAATTCTCTGGAGGCTTGCAAGAGAGAGTTAGATAGAGCTCTTAAAGATAGCGGAGCCAAGGGATATGAGGAGAAAGCAGGGACGGGGTACTGATTGTGAATGATCAGCCATGATCACAATGAATGGCGGTGCTAGCTCAAAGGACCGAATGGCCTACTCCTGCACCTATTGTCTATTGTCTATTTTTATTCATCGTTGTGATAGTGTCTACCTCAACTACCTCCTCTGACAGTTTGTTCCACACACCTGCCACCATTTGTTTGAAAAGGTTACCCCTCAGATTCTTATCAAATCTTTCCCCCTTCACCTTCACCCAGGGTGTCGGCAACCTACGGCCCCCCCGGGCCGAATGTGGCCCGTAACCCAAAATCATCCGGCCCGCAGACGGATTTTTTTTCCCGTCATCTTCCGGCCCGCCGAGCGGCGAGAGGCGAGCGCCAGAGGCTGCCTCACCCGCTGAGTTTCCCCAGCATTTTGGTCTGCCTTCTGTGAACATGTGATTTGATGCCTGCTATCCGGGGCGGAATGGGGGCGGGATCCACGAGTACTCGCGATAGATGTGGCCCGCGCCATCCACTCGCAGAACAAGGATGCCGACCCCTGCCTTCAAACTATGTCCTCGGCTTCTCGATTCCCCTACAGACTCTGCGTCTATTCCTCCCATGATTTTATACGCTGGAGAGCGGGCACTTTAAAAATGCCACCAAAAGATGGCACCTCTGGCATGCGGGGTCAGTAGACTCTCTACACGGGGACTTGCTTGGGTATGGGATACTGTATTGGACTGTCGGTAAGAAAATAATTTGACTGTGCTTTTGAACGTCACACAGGTGACAATAAAAGCACAATTGAACCTTTTCACTTGCAACGTTTACAGAAAGGAGAGAGGACATAAGGTCGAAAGTAATAGGAGCAGAATTGGGCCATTCGGCCCGTCACGTCTACTCCACCATTCAATCATGGTTGATCTATCTCTCCCTCCTAACCCCATCCTCCTGCCTTCTCCCCATAACCCCTGACACCTGAACTAACCAAAGAATTCATCTACTGTATCTCTGCCTTAAAATTTTCCATTGACTTGGCCTCCACAGCCGTCAAGATTGTGGCAAGATTCTCCACCCTCTGACTAAAGAAATTCCTCCTCATCTCCATCTGAAAGGAACGTCCTTTCATTCTGAGGCTATGAACTCTAGTCCCGGACTCTCCCACCAGTGGAAACATTCTCATAGAGTGATGGAGAGAGGGAAATAGAGGGTAGGGTGATGATTCTGGTTAAATTATCCTGCTTGACTGAGGAACAACCAAAACATCAGCTCAGATCATGCAGAGTGAAGGATAAATCAGGGTGGTATGGATCAGTTAGCCTTAATGTCACTTCTCAGATCCATAATTCAATATCAAATTTGTGAGCATTTGGAGATGCATGGCATGATCAAGGGGAACTAAAATAGATCTGTTATAGGGAAGTTGTACTTGGCAAATGTAATAGTGTTTCTTTGAAGCATTAGCCAATTATATAGATGAGGAGAATGCAGTAGATTTAGTGAGAATGGATTTTCAGAACGCATTTGATAGTCTCCATGGAGTTAGTATAAAAATTCAAGGGTATGGCACAAAAGGAAATGTAACAATATGGATTGAAAGTAATTTCAGACTGGAGGCATGATGTTGAAATAAACAGTTATTGCATGAACGGTGGATAAGTTAGATGCAGATCAGTACGGGTGTCAGGGGTTATTGGGAGAAGGCAGGAGAATGGGGTTGGGAGGGAGAGATAGATCAGCCATGATTGAATGGCGGAGTAGACTTGATGGGACGAATGGCCTAATTCTGCTCATACCACTTACGACCTTATGACCTTATTAGTACTGAGAGTCATAGTGCTGTACAGCATGGAAATTGGTACTTGGGTCCAACTTTCCCACACCGGCCAACATGTCCCATCTACACTAGTCCCACCTGCCTGCATTTGGCCCATACCCCACTAAACCTAACCAATCCTTAAATCTGTCTAAATGTTTCTTAAACGTTGCCTGCCTCATATTACCCCCTCCGACAGCTCATTCCGTACACCTACCACCCTTTGTGTAAAAAAGCTCCCCCTCAGGTCCCTATTAAATCATTCCACCCTCATCTTAAACCCATGTCCTCTGGTTCTCGATTCCCCTACTCCGTGCAAGAGACTCGTGCATTTAACTGATATATTCCTCTCATTACATAGTACACCTCTATAAGATCACCCCTCATCCTCCAAGGGACAAGGTCCTAGATGCTCAACTTCTCCCCGTAGCTCAGGTCCTCGAGTCCCGGCAACGTCCTCGTAAATGTTCTCTGCACCCTTTGCCAGCTTGAGTACGTCATCTTGAGTGATGCGTTAAGTTTTGTCTCAAATGAGAATGATTTCAATTTGGGACTGTCAAAGGTCAAAAAAGTTCATAGAAGATTTTAAAATTCAAAGGCGGATCGTTAGTCGATGACAATTACTCTGGATCAATAAGATTTTGGGAAGGCAGGAAAGGATTGGAAATACTTACCGAATGCCAAAGTTTGAGGGAGACACAAGGAACTGCAGGTGCTGGAATCTTGCATAGAACACAAAGTGCTGGAGTAACTCAGCAGGTCAGGCAGCTTCTCTGGTGGACGTGTATAGGTGATGTTTCGAGCCAGTACTCTTCTTCAGTCTGAAGAAAACTCCCGACCCGAAATGTCGTCTATTCATGTCTTCCAAAGACGCTGCTTAAACCGCTGAGTAATGGGCCTGTCCCACTTAGGCGATTTTTTAGGCGACTGCTAGCGACTAGGACAATGGGATTCACCAAAGTCAGCACCGGCGACAACCTACGTTTAACCTGGCGACAACGTGGCGACAACCTACGGCAGCCCAAATTGTTGCCACTGTGGCAAATATTTTTTTCAACATGCTGGAACATTTTCGGCAGTCGTCTGTAGTCGCCTAAAAAATCGCCTAAGTGGGACAGGCCCATTACTCCAGCGCTTTGTGTTCTACAGAGGTGTGAGGGATCTTAGATAATGGTCAACGATCTTAGATAACGCCTCAAGTCACGGCGACCCTTTGCCACGCAAGCCCGAGAGCTGCTCTGCACAACACCGGCTGACGCTTCTAAGGCCGCCTGGGTCAAGACGAGATGGAGAGACCAGTGGAAGTCAGCGGAACCATCTAGGCTACACCATTACATCAATGACCCCCATGGGCGTCCCTGGCCAGGACCTGCCCCAAAAGCAGCGGACAACCCTCAACCGCTTGAGGACAGGCTTCGGACGCTATGGAGTAGCGATGAAGAGGTGGGGCCTCGTGGACAGCGAGCGCCTCCTGTGAGTATGGGGACCCAACACAGACAGTGGAGCACATAGTCACCAGTTGCCCCAAACACCGAATGGTGAACGAGGTCTGTTTGACCTGGACGATGACACATTGGCCTGGCTCGCCTCAACGGAGCTGCAGGTCTAAAAGACACACGACAGAAGAAGAAGGGATCTTAGATTAATTCATTTTACTCTGTAATTGCTTACGGAATGTAATGAAGCCATGAACCAATTATTCACAGTGCATAGGTAATGTATCTACTCAAGTTTAGTTTAGTTTAGTTTAGAGATACTGCGTGGAAACAGGCCTTCGTCCCACCGAGTCCCCGCCACCCAGTGTTCACCCATGCACTAGTTCTATCCTACACACTAGGGACAATTAACCTACAAATTAACCTTCGGCCCACAAAGTCCGTGCCGACCAGCGATCCCCGCACACGAACATTATCCTACACACACTAGGGACAGTTTACAATGATACAATGACTGGGATGTCAGGACTTTCATACGAAGAAAGACTGGATAGACTCGGCTTGTACTCGCTAGAATTTAGAAGATTGAGGGGGGATCTTATAGAAACTTAGAAAATTCTTGAGGGGTTGGACAGGCTAGATGCAGGAAGATTGTTCCCGATGTTGGGGAAGTCCAGAACAAGGGGTCACAGTTTAAGGATAAAGGGGAAATCTTTTAGGACCGAGATGAGAAAAACATTTTTCACACAGAGAGTGGTGAATCTCTCGAACTCTCTGCCACAGAAGGTAGTTGAGGCCAGTTCATTGGCTATATTTAAGAGGGAGTTAGATGTGGCCCTTGTGGCTAAAGGGATCAGGGGGTATGGAGAGAAGGCAGGTACAGGATACTGAGTTGGATGATCAGCCATGATCATATTGAATGGCGGTGCAGGCTCGAAGGGCCGAATGGCCTACTCCTGCACCTATTTTCTATGTTTCTATGTTTCTATACCAAGCCAATTAACCTACAAACCTGCACGTCTTTGGAATGTGGGAGGAAACCGGGGCACCCGGAGGAAATCCACGCGGGTCACAGGGAGAACGCACAGACTCCGTACAGATATCACCCATAGTCAGGATCGAACTTGGATCTCTGGCGCTGTAAGGCAGCAACTCTGCCACTGCGCCACCGTGCCGCACCAGTCGCTGGGCAGAGAATAGTTAAAGTGTTCGGATTCCCGTAATGAAAAGCACAATATTTCTGTTCATTAGTTTGACACTGTAATAGAAAATGATGGCCCAGAATCTTCAGGCTTGTGTGCTAGAGGGACAAGGAACTGCAGATGCTGGGATCTCGAGCAAGGTGGTGAATCTTCTTTAGGAAGGAGATGGGGAGGAATTTCTTTAGTCAGAGGGTGGTGAATCTGTGGAATTCTCTGCCACAGAAGGCTGTGGAGGCCAAGTCAATGGACATTATTAAGGCAGAGATAGATAGATTCTTGATTAGTGCGGGTGTCAAGGGGTATGGGGAGAAGGCAGGAGAATGGGGTTAGGAGGGAGAGATAGATCAGCCGTGATTGAATGGCGGAGTAGACTTGATGGGCGGAATGATCTAATTCTGCTCCTATGACCGCTCTCCTTTCTGTAAATGTTGCAAGTGAAAAGGTTCAATGATACTTTTATTGTCAGCTACACAATCAAATTAATTTCATGTTACCTCTCGCTTGATGCCCAAAAACATTTGGTGCCATTACATTTAAGTCCTTTATTTTGTTTTCTAATAGGTCACATATAACATTAGCAAGTTACTCTTCACGGCAGTAATAGTTAAAGACTTTATGAAGATAGTCACAACGTGCTGGTGTAAATCAACGGGACAGGCAGCTTCTCTGGAGAGAAGGAATGGGTGACGTTTCCTCCGAAGAAGGGTCTCGACCCGAAACGTCACCCATTCCTATCCAGAGTTGCTGTCTGTCCCGCTGAGTTACACCAGCACTTTGTGTCTATCTTCGGTTTAAATCAGCATCTGCCGTTCCTTCCTACATGTAGCGTTTTTGATCCTCTATAGAGCAGTTAGAAATTGCAGGTGCTGGAATCTGGAGCAAAACACTAAGTGCTGGAGGAACTCAGCGGATCAGGCAGCAGCTGTGGAGGGAATGGACAGTCAATGGAAGGGTCCCGAACCCGAAACGTCATCCATCCACTTCCTCCACGGATGCTGCCTGACCTGCCGAGTTCCTCCAACATTTTGTGTTTTACAGTGGAAATACTCCGTTCGATCTTTCCTTCTCATATCCAAGGATCCGGACTTTCTCAACAAGTACTGACAGCTGCACTGGGAATTATTAGCTATCTTTCTGGGAAGCTGCCAAACTCAGGACCTTGGAGCAACTCTTCACGATCGCAGAAGTTCCTCTGAGATGCTCATTAGATTCCTCTTGCAACATGGAGATTAACCTGTTGTAAGTGCATCCAATCTGTTGGTGAGGAACCACTTGTATGGGAGAGAGGTTCAGCTCAGTGTAGTTCAGAGAAACACCATGGAAAGGCCCTTATTGCCACTGTAATCCATTTGATTTTTTAAAAAAAACATGTCTTAGTGAGATTTAAACTTTTGAAGGTTTTTTTCACGTTTGAAAGGCAGATCTCATTGCATTCTTAAAAGGAAAAATGGATAAATATTTGAAGCAAAGCAAGTGGCGGAATCTTGGCTGCAGTTATACAACGATTTTGCATAACTCTGCTTGGGTGGCAGTGGTAGCGTTGCTGCCTTACAGCACCGGAGACCTGGTTCGATCTTGACTACGAGTGCTATCTTGTACATTCTCCCCGTGACCACGTGGATTTTCACCCGGTGTGTCAGTTTCCTCCCACACTCCAAAGACTTTGTAGACTTTGGCTTCAGTAAAATTGTAAATTGTCCCTAGTGTGTGTGTAGGATAGTGCTAGTGTACGGGGTGATCGCTGGATGGCGTGGATCCGGTGGGCCGAGGGTCCTGCTTCCGTGCTGTATCTCTAAACGAAACTAAACTTGTTGGCCCCATCAAATGGGATGAAGTGCACTCTTGCCACACTGTAAATTAATTTTAATTTAGGTTAGTTTAGAAATACAGTGCAGAAACAGGCCCTTCGGCCCACCGAGTCCATGCCCACCCTGTACACTGGCCCTATCCCACACAGAGAGACAATTTACAATTTTTTTGGTACCAAAGCCAATCTGAACCTACAAACCTGCACATCTTTGGAGTGGGGGGGGGGGAAACCAGAGCACCCAGAGAAAACCCACGCGGTCACGTGGAGGGAACGTACAAACTCCGTACAGACGGCACCCGTAGTTAGGATCAAACCTGGGTCTCGGGCACTGCAAGGCCGCAACTCTACCGCTGCGCCACCGTGCCACCCTAATGTTATACAATAATTTTGCTTAACTGTGGGATGAAGTGCATACTGTCACACTTTAAATTACATCTTAATGTTGTTTAGTTTGGAGATACAGCGCAGAAACAGGCCCTTCGGCCCGCCGAGTCCAGGCCGACCAGCGATCCCTGCACACTTGCCCTATCCTACACACACTAAGGACAATGCACACTTTGTGATTTTGTGTGGTATAGTTTGACCTCCACTTATTGATCAACTGTGTCACAGCGGGAGATCACTTCACTGAGCGATCGGCTGAGTTCCCTGACAATTCACAATGGTCGGTGTCATAGTTCATCAGACTTCAGCAGCAACTCGGAGTTTTGGAAGTAAATGATCGCAGCGCTTGCTTGCTTGCTTGCTGTTTGGCTGCCATTGTGTTGTGCGTTCAGCTCAGATATTATAACCAAGATTTGTGATGATCTTATGGAAATCCTTTCTTTTAGATTGAAATTGAAAACAATAACTGAAATCAAGAAGTCTCAATGCCATCTTTTTCATGTCTAGGTAGGACATATGGATGCCTGTCTACACCGAAAATAGACACAAAATGCCGGAGTAACTCAGCGGGAAAGGCAGCATCTCTGGAGAGAAGGAATGGGTGACATTTCAGTGAGGTCCCCCCTCATTCTTCTAAACTCCAGCGAATATAGGCCCAGTGCCGTTAAATGTGCAATTGATTTCAATTGAACAATGTATAACAGAGGTTGCCATTTTGCTATTGCTCATTTAGCCAAGATGAATGTCCACCAGTTGCTCATAATGGTTCTGTGGAGATCTTTCATTGTCAGGTGTAGGAAGGAACTGCAGATGCTGGTTTAAACGGAAAATAGCCACAATAAGCTGGAGTAACTCAGGTGGACAGACAGCATCTCAGGAGAAAAGGAATAGGTGACGTTTTGGGTCGGGACCCTTCCTCAGACTGAGAGTCTGGGGAGAGTGAGACACAGAGATGTGGAAGGGGAAGGTGTGAAAATGAGAGATCAAAGGGGAAGGAGGTCAAGGAAAATGTAGACTGGAACATTGTTAGCTAGGGGAAGGTGACAACGAGGCATTCAAAGTAAAATGTAATCGTGACAAATAGGGATGAACAATAATTTCTGGCCATGTTAGCAATGCCACGTTTCCTGATAGAATAATTAAAATTAAAATCATGACGTTTTTCCAAGTTGTAAATCTGAGTGCTTCCAATATTGACAGATGGAGAAAATGGCAGCTGTCCCTGGCTATCAATTATTTTGTAAAACACATTTGAGATTTATTTTAACTTGTGCAACACTTGATGCAGCTGTACAAGTCGTCGGTGAAAGCACACTTCGAGCGGCACTGTGTACGTTTCAGCTGCAGTAAAGAGGTCGATAAGTTGGAACGGGTGGAAAGGTCTAATTTTGTGCAGGAAGGAACTGCAGATGCCGGTTTACACCGAAGATAAGACACAAAACCGCTAGAGAAACTCAGC
Source organism: Malacoraja senta (assembly GCA_038087875.1). Lineage (NCBI taxonomy): Eukaryota > Metazoa > Chordata > Chondrichthyes > Rajiformes > Rajidae > Malacoraja > Malacoraja senta. Next base: position 191,817,498 of record CM075978.1, read on the forward strand.
GGGTCAGGCAGCATCTCCAGAGAAAAGGAACAGGTGAAATTTCTGGTCGAAACCCTTCTTCAAACTGCTATGGAAGAGGTGATAACGAAGGGATATATCTATTCATAGACATATATAAGACCATCTATCATCCATCCACACTAGTTCTATGTGGAAAACATGGAACGGAAGACAGAAAAGAAAGGACGCATTAGTACTGGAGTACCTCCGCAGGTCTGGTGACATCTCTGAAGAACATGCACAAAGGGACACAAAGTCGGAAGAAGTGTCTCAACCCAAAACGTCGCCTAACCGTGTTCTCCAGAGATTCTGCCTGACCTGTTGAGTTACTCCACCACTTTGCACACATGTTCACACAGGGAGTGCAGCGTAGGTTCACCAGGTTAATTTCCGGGATGGCGGGACTGGCATATGCTGAGCGAATGGAGCGGCTGGGCTTGTACACTCTGGAGTTTAGAAGGATGAGAGGGAATCTTATTGAAACATTAGTAAGGGTTTGGACACGCTAGAGGCAGGAAACATGTTCCCGATGTTGGGGGAGTCCAGAACCAGGGGCCACAGTTTAAGAATAAGGGGTAAGCCATTTAGAACGGAGACGAGGAAACACTTTTTCTCACAGAGAGTTGTGAGTCTGTGGAATTCTCTGCCTCTGAGGGCGGTGGAGGCAGGTTCTCGGATGCTTTCAAGAGAGAGCTAGATAGGGCTCTTAAAGATAGGGGAGTCAGGGGATATGGGGAGAAGGCAGGAACGGGGTACTGATTGTGGATGACCGGCCATGATCACATAGAATGGTGGTGCTGGCTCGAAGGGTCGAATGGCCTACTCCTGCACCTGTTGTCTATTGCCATCCACTCCCTACACATCAGGGACATTTTGCAGAGGCAAGTTAACCCACCAATCCACAGGCCTTTGGGATGTGGGAGGAAATGGTGCCACCTGGAGGAGACCAACGTGGTGACAGGGTGAACGTGGAAACTCCACACAGACAGTGGCCGAGGTCAGGAACGAACCCAGGTCCCTGGTGCTGTGAGGCAGCAGCTCCACCAGCTGCCCCACTGTGCCGCCCTTCGATGGGGTTGAGAGTGGGCGGTGGAGAGTAGACGCAACACGGCCAGGTTGAGTCTAACCTGCAAGTGTTTCTTCTACAGATGCACCGTTGAAAGCATCTTATCGGGATGCCTCGCAGCACGGTTTGGGAACAGCTCCCTCCAAGACCTCAAGAAATTGCAGAGAATCGTGGACGCAGCCCAGACCATCACACAAACCGACCTCCCTTCCATGGGACTCCATTTACACCTCACGCTTGCCTCGTGCAAGGCCAGCAGCATAATCAAGGACCAGTCGCACCCCGGCCACTCCCTCTCCTCCCCTCTCCATTCAGGCAAAATGTGTGAAAACGCACACCTCCAGATTCAGGTACAGTTTCTTCCCAGCTGTTATCAGGCAACTGAACCGTCCTACCAACAACTACCCATTCTATTTCTTTGGAAACTCGGACTATCTTCAATCTGACTTTACTAGACTTTATATTATGGACCCGTCCCACTTAGGTGATATTTTGAGGCAACTACAAACTTCTTTACTCAGAGAGTGGTAGCTGTGTGGAATGAGCATCCAGTGGAAGTGGTGGAGGCAGGTTCGATTTTATTCTTTAAAAATAGATTGGATGGGTATATGGACGGGAAAGGAATGGAGGGTTATGGTCTGAGTGCAGGTAGATGGGACTAGGGGGAAGTAAAAAAAAAAATTTTAAAAAAGTGTTTGGCACGGACTTGAAGGGCCGAGATGGCCTGTTTCCGTGCTGTAATGGTTATATGGTTATATGGTTATATGACTAGTTTGTCGCCACATGTTTGCCGGTGGTCGCCGGGAGTCGTCTCCTCAGTCGCGCAAAAAGTCGTAGCGTCTTTCTGGTCGCCGCTAAATTTTCAACATGTGGGTTTGACGCCAATGAGCGTAGCTTGACTTCTCCTGACGTAGGTGCTGTCGTAGGTTGTCGCCAGGATGACTTAGGTTGTCGCCGGGTTTTTTCGGCGGCCCGCTACGACTATGACAGTCGCCGGCAGTTGCCTAAAAAAATCGCCAAGTGGGACAGGCCCATTACGCTAAACATTATTCCCTTTATCCCGTATCTGTACACTGTGTATGGCTCGATTGTAATCATCTATATTCTTTCTGCTGAGTACTTAGCAACAAAAGCTTTTTACCTCGGTACACGTGGCAATAAACTAATGTGTAAGGAAGAACTGCAGATGCTGGTTTAAATCGAAGGTAGACACAAAATGCAGGAGTAACTCAGCGGGTGAGGCAGCATCTCTGGAGAGAAGGAATAGGGGTCGTCCATTCCTTCTCTCCAGAGATGCTGCCTCACCCGTTGAGTTACTCCAGCATTTTGTGTCTACCTGGATATAAATTCAACTGAACTAAAGTGTCTGGAGAAGGGTCTCGACCCGAAACGTCACCCATTCCTTCCCTCCAGAGATGTTGCCTGGCCCGCTGAGTTACTCCAGCATTTCACGTCTATCTTTGGTGTAAACTAGCGTCTGCAGTTCCTTCCTGCACATAAAGTGAGAAGCAAATCCCAGCGCAGTTTTCCATTTCCAATTCATCCAAGATTAAATAATCGATTTACCCAATTCAACGACTCTTCTTCCGACGAGTCAGGTTTGACACTCTGCCGTGATATTCCTCAAACTGTTCAATTGCAGACAGCTGATGTTGTTACAAAATTGAATCAAGCACTGAAGTTAAATAGCCTTTAGCTGTCACTGTGCAATTAAAGCCCCCGCTGAAAGTTGAGTGATTTGTTGCAATCGTCTCCGAGCGGTTTCTGATGGCTGGCAACGTACAAGATCTTGATGGACACAAAAGGCTGGAGCAACTCAGCGGGTCAGACAGCATCTCTGCAGAGAAGGAATGGGTGACGTTTCGGGTCGAGACCCTTCGTCAGACTGAGAGTCAGGAGAAAGGGAAACGAGAGATATAGATGGTGATGTAGAGAGATATAGAACACGGTGGTGCAGCGGTAGAGTTGCTGCCTCACAGCTCCAGAGACTCCGGTTCAATCCTGACTACAGGTGCTGTCTGTACGGAGTCTGTACGTTCTCCCCGTGACCTGCGTGGCGTTTTCTCCGGGTGCTCCGGTTTCCTCCCACACTCCAAAGATGTACTGGTTTGTAGGTTAATTGGCTTGGTGTAAATGTAAAATTGTCCCTGGTGTGTGTAGGATAGTGTTAGTGTGCGGGGATCGCTGGTCGGTGTGGACTCAATGGGCCGAAGGGCCTGTTTCCACGCTGTATCTCTAAATTAGACAATAGACAATAGACAACAGGTGCAGGAGTAGGCCATTTGGCCCTTCGAGCCAGCACCGCCATTCAATATGATCATGGCTGATCATCCCCAATCAGTACCCCGTTCCTGCCTTCTCCCCATATCCCCTGACTCCGCTATTTTTAAGAGCCCTATCTAGCTCTCTCTTGCTCTCTCTAAACTAAACTAAATGAATGAAAGATATGATAAAAGGAATAATGATAAAGTAACAGGCCATTGTTAGCCTTGGACTAGGAGTTTCTCCAGCTTTTTGTCTCTATCTTCAGGTTAAACCAGCATCTTCAGTTCCTTCCTACATATAAGATCTCGATGTTTCTAGGGGTTATGTGGTCTGTGGATATGTTGACAAATTTATTGCATATTTACTCCTCGAAGCAAGACCATTTAAATTATTTTTCGGTGCGCAGCTGTTTGAATGAGAATACTGGATGCTTTCTTCAAATTAAAATGATTTTAACCATCCTTTCCTTTCATAGAGGGGAGGGTTGGGCTCCAGGGATGCTGACCTGACCTGCAGTTACTCCAGCAATAAGTGTTTTACTCAAGTTTCCAGCATCTGCAGTTCTTTGTGTCAGGAACAGTCTACTAGAGGAACAGCACCTCGTATTTTGCTTGGGCAGCTTACACCCCAGCGGTATGAATATTGACTTCTCTATCTTCAAGTGACCCTTGCTTTCCTTCTCTCTCCATCCCTCCCCCTTCCCAGTTCTCCGACCTGTCTGACTGTCCCCCTGATGAAATGTTTGCTTTGTGTCACCTTCTCCGAGCTAACAATGATCTATTCCACATTTTCCCTGAGTCTCATCCCCTTTGTCTCGTTTTCACACCTTAAAGCTCTGTCTTACCTGTTTGCGGTCATCGGCGGTGAAGCGCGGCGTCGCCGGTAGCGGGGACCGCACGGCAACGGCGAGAGCGCCGAGCCTATCCACGGGAGCGCCGCACGGATGCTGCGCGGGGGCCGAGTAATTCAAATACGGCGGGTCCCACGTGCTTGCGGTAAGTCAAAAAAAGGGCGGGCCGACTGCGATGACGTCGGCCCACCGCACGTGACTTACTAGCGGCGGCTGTGGCGGCGGCCGTCCTGATCGCGGCGCTGTAGCGGTGGCTGTGCCTGCGGCCGTGCCGCACACGTGCCTCACTGGCGGAGGCTGTGGCAGTGGAAGTTTGACGCACGGTGCTCGAGCCACACTGGCGGCGGCCCGTGCGGGCAGCCGTGCCGCACTCGTGCATCACTGGTGGAGGCTGTGGCAGTGGAAGTTTGACGCACGGCGCTCGAGCCACACTGGCGGCGGCCCGTGCGGGCGGCCGTGCCGCACTCGTGCATCACTGGTGGAGGTTGTGCGGTAAGAATATAGTTTTAAACAGTGTAGGTTTTATTTTAGCACCGTGCGGTGTTGGGAACACCGCCGCACGGCCCCGGAATTGTGCGTTCTCACGAGTGCGCGGTCTATGGTGGCAGATTCTTCCCGTTTCGCCGCCAATGACCGCAGACTCGTGAGACAGGCCTTTAACACTTCCTTATCTCGGTGTCTCCCTCTCCCCTGTCTCTCAGTCTGAAGAAGGGTCTCGACCCGAAACGTCACCCATTCCTTCTCTCCATAGATGCTTCTCTGGGTTAATCCAGCATTTTGTTTCTATCTTCAGTCTACTAACTCTTCTCTCCTTAACCGACAGACTTTTGCTGCTTTTCTTCTATTCCCTTTGACACTTCCTCCACCCATCTGCCAGTCAAAGCCCCCTCACCTGTATCCACCTGTCACCTGGCTGGCTTTGTCCCGCACCCACCTCTTCCCAGTTTTCTCCCCCTCGTGCCCTCCCCGCTAAAATCAGTCTGAAGAAGGGTCCCGACCCGAAACGTTGCCTGTTCATTCCCTCTGCTGATACTGCATGTTCCCAGAAACCAACTCCTTTGAAATTTCCTTTCTCTCATCTTAAAACTATTCCCTCCAGTCTTCGATCTTCTACATTGGGGAAAAAAGGTTCTAACTGTCTTTCCCATCTATGCCTCTCACCGTTTCATATACTTCTTTCAAGTCTCCCCTCCATCTCCAGAGCTCCAAAGAAAAAAATCCAAATTTGTCCAACCTCCCCTTACAACTAATCCCCTCTAATCCAAGCAGATTTTTTGGGGACACCTCTTCTACACCCTCTCCAAATCCTTCCTGTAACAGGGAGACCAGAACTGCACACTCATCTCTTTGAGTACTCTATATTCTATGAGTGCCTTGAAACGCCGGAACAATTTTGAACATAGGTTTTATCTGAACTTAAATTCTACCCGCTGGTTTGGCCTGCCCATTTTAATCTGCTGATCCGTCATATCATGAGCTTGTCAGATCTCTGTGGCGGTAATTCCATTTACTCCCCAGTACTCTATTACAACTTGTGGTTAATCCTTAAATATTGATGTACGCAGAGCTATGAATAAAGATGCATGTATTGTAAGGGGCTCGGTCTGCTTGTCAAAACTATATTTCAGTCCTAAAGATGAGAGGAAATGTTTGAGGTAAAACCAGTGACAGATTGAACCAGTTGCTCAGACATTGTTTTAGCTAAGAACGATCTTTTTGTGAGGATACATTTTTCGTTTAGTTTAGTTTGGATATACAGCGCGGAAACAGGCATTTTGGCCCACCGAGTCCGCGCCGACCAGCGATCCCCGCACATTAACACTATCCTTGGGACAATTTTTACAATTATACTAAGGCCAGTTAACCTACTAACCTGTACGTCTTTGGAGGGTGGGGGGAGGAAACTGGAGCTCCTGGAGAAAACCCACGCAGGTCACGCAGAGAACGTACAAACTCCGTACAGACAGCACCCGTAGTCAGGATCGAACCCGGGTCTCTGGTGCTGCAAGGCAGCAACTCTACCGCTGCGCCACCGTGCCGCTCTGGGGGTTTTGAAGGTACTTTCACTTCCGAAGCAGGCTATTGTGTAAAGACAGCATTATCGACAATATATTGGACTACGGATTTTCTATTTAGAAACTTTCTAGATTTAGTATTAATATTGTCTATTTATTTGTCTGTTTTTTAATATATACTGGTTTTTATTTGTTGCTGTTTATTATGGGTTTTACAAAGTACTTCATTCAAATATCTCCGCATAGAAGGAATGGGCGATGTTTCGGTTCGAGATCCTTCTTCAGTCTGAAGAAGGGTCTCCACCTGAAACGTCACCCATTCCTTCTCTCCAGAGACGCTGCCTGCCCCGCTGAGTTACCACAGTATTTTGTGTCTATCTTCGGTTTAAACCAGCATCTGCGGTTCCTTCCTACAACGTTCACATATCTGTTGTGCTGTTGCAAGAAAGAATGTTATTGTTCAGTTTCTAGGACATATAATAATAAAACACTAACATAGAAACATAGAAACATAGAAAATAGGTGCAGGAGTAGGCCATTCGGCCCTTCGAGCCTGCACCGCCATTCAATATGATCATGGCTGATCATCCAACTCAGTATCCTGTACCTGCCTTCTCTCCATACCCCCTGATCCCTTTAGCCTCAAGGGCCACATCTAACTCCCTCTTAAATATAGCCAATGAACTGGCCTCAACTACCTTCTGTGGCAGAGAATTCCAGAGATTCACCACTCTCTGTGTGAAAAATGTTTTTCTCATCTCGGTCCTAAATGACCTCCCCCTTATCCTTAAACTGTGACCCCTTGTCCTGGACTTCCCCAACACCGGGAACAATCTTCCTGCATCTAGCCTGTCCAACCCCTTAAGAATTTTGTAAGTTTCTATAAGATCCCCCCTCAATCTTCTAAATTCTAGCGAGTACAAGCCGAGTCTATCCAGTCTTTCTAACAACACGGATGTATTGCAATATACGGTGTGCTGAAAGCAACAATATCATAACAGCATGATCACAAAACAGAGTGCATCTGTACACTACGGACGGCTTGATTGTAATCATGCATAGTCTTTCCACTGAGTGGTTAGCACGCAACAAATGCTTTCCACTGTACCTCGGTACACGTGACAATAAACTGAACTGAACTAAAAAAAAAAAAAACATTCAGCTCTTCATTTGTGAAGACAAAACTGCCCTGTGCCCAAAGCTGCAATCAAGTATAGTCTTTCCGCTGGCTGGATAGCACGCAACAACTTTAAAAAAGTACTTTAGTACACGTGACAATGAATTAAACTAAACTAAACTAAACAGAGCATTGTGGGCCGAAGGGCCTCTTCCTGTGCTGTGCTATGTCCTTTGTTGGATGACCAACATCTGATTTTTTAAAATTTATTTATTTATTTATTTATTTTTAAAATTATTTTTATTAGAAGTACGGTAAATTACAGTAATACACAACACTTATATCTTAATACATTCTTTGTACCGCTTCATTTTTTTGAGCTTTAAAAGAAAGATAGGTAAGAAAAGTAAAGAATGTGCGCAAGAGTCGTGAGGTGCAAGAGAGTGTTGTGAAAAGAAAGCCCCTTAGAAAAGAAGTTAGAGAAGGAAGTAAAGTAAGAAAGTAGATCCTAGAAAAGAAAGAAAAAGAAAGTAGGAACAATCGCAGAAAGGGAACCACCGACCAAGTCTGTTTTTATTGTTTTACCTCCCATTACCAGGTCCTGATACCATTTCTTTATTTATTTATTTTTTAAGTTACTATTGCACCTCATGCTTGTAATAGGTCCAGAAACGTAGACCATGTCTTTTGGAATTGGTCTGCTTTCCCTGCTAAGAGGAATCTCATCTCTTCCAGATGTAATGTTTCAAACATATTTGATGTCCACATTTTTATTGTTGGTGTGGGCGCATTTTTCCAGAATGAGCTTTTTTCCCATTATTAGCCCGTAATTGAATAAGTTCTTCTGATACACGTTTAATTCAGGGATACCTTCCGATATTCCAAAAATGATCCATTCTGGTTTTGGTACCAGTTTTATTTTAATTAATTTTGAAAAAATATCAAATATTTCATACCAGAATTTTTGGATTTTTGTACAAAAAACAAAAGAATGCACTATGGTAGCTTCTTGACATAGACATTTATCACAGATTGGTGAAACATTAGGAAAGATTTTATTTAATTTAGTTTTTGAATAATATAGTCTATGTAATGTTTTGAATTGGATGAGCGTATGTTGTACGTTGATCGAACATTTATGCACCTGTAGTAAGTGGTTATCCAACAACATCTGATTTCTATGCCACTTCCTGTACTGCTGGGACCCGACGCCTACACACTGCATGGCCCAACCTCAAACTCTTCAGTGAAAGAGTCAACACTGACTCGGAGTGTGTACGCATGCGAGCGATGTCCTCGTTCTAATTTCCTCTCACATCCCAAATGTCCGTGGGTTGACTCCTTTGCGTTGTTTCGTTTAGTTTAGTTTAGAGATACAGCGCAGAAACAGGCCCTTCGGCCCACCGGGTCCGTGCCGACCAGCGATCACCCCGGACGTGCAGGGTTTGTAGTTTAATTGGCTTCTGGAAATAGTCCATCGTGTGTAGGAGAGAACTAGTGTCCGGGGTGATCGCTGGTTGGTAAGGACTCGGTGGGCTGAAGGGCCTGTTTCCGTGCTGTATCTCTAAACTATATACTAAACTAAACACGTTGTCTCTACCTTCAGTGTAGACCAGCCTCTCCAGTTCCTTCCTACACTCTTAAGTAACTGTTTTGCCTATTTGACTTCATCACACATTTTCTTCAAAATGAAGTATTTCGCTGAAATAAAACGTTGAAAGGACATTGTCCACAAATGACTGAGTTCAGAGTGCCGTGGTCTTTCATCAATGATTGGATTCACTCTGCTTTGCCTTAATGCCAGTGATATTGGTCTCCAGCAGTGAAGAGAAACTTATTAGCTGTTTATATCGCATGGCAAACACTATTTACTGCTTGAATGATCTACTAAAAGGTTGAAAGCTTTCTTTGATTTTGTATAGAATTTAGTTGATAGGTGTAATAAAACACGTTTATATTGCGATCTCAGTCTATACGGAGTTAAATATTGCCCCCTGGGTTAGAGAAGTGACTTCAACTGTGAAATAATACTCATAGCAGTCAGCTCCTGGGTAGTATATCGTATGCCCAGTTACTCATAGAAACATAGACAATAGGTGCAGGAGCAGGAGATGCAGGAAGATTGCTCCCGATGTTGGGGAAGTCCAGGACAAGGGGTCACAGCTTAAGGATAAGGGGGAAATCCTTTAAAACCGAGATGAGAAGAACTTTTTTCACACAGAGAGTGGTGAATCTCTGGAACTCTCTGCCACAGAGGGTAGTCGAGGCCAGTTCATTGGCTATATTTAAGAGGGAGTTAGATGTGGCCCTTGTGGCTAAAGGGATCAGAGGGTATGGAGAGAAGGCAGGTACGGGATACTGAGTTGGATGATCAGCCATGATCATATTGAATGGCGGTGCAGGCTCGAAGGGCCGAATGGCCTACTCCTGCACCTAATTTCTATGTTTCTATGTTTCTATGTAGGCCATTCGGCCCTTCGAGCCAGCACCGCCATTCAATATGATCATGGCTGATCATCTAAAATCTTTCTGATTGTGATCTGTAGTAAAATAATGTCGTAAAAATCGAGCAACTCTGAGAAAAATAATCATGCCGTTTTGATGCCAGAAACTATTTAGTGCCATGACATTGAACTCTTTTTTATCTGACTTGCTATAATGTCACATTAGCAAATTACTCCACATCACAGTAACAGTGGTATGGACTTTGTGAACTTCACCGGAGTTGGGATAGAAACACAAGGAATTGCAGATGCTGGAATGGTGAGCAAAACACAAAGTGCTGGAGGAACTCAGCAGGTCAGGCAGCATCTGTGGAGGGAATGGACGGACAGCTGACGTGTCAGATCGGGACCCTTCTTCAGACAAGCGCTTTCCCTTCCTCTTGCAGTCGGCCAGTCTATGCTTCACGCAACTAAGCTCTTAGACTCTGGAATAAAGTCTTCAATTACACATTATCAAGAACAGGGCACAGTTTTGTCTTCACTAATGAAGAGCTGAATGTTTAGTTTGTTTCAGTTCAGTTTAGTTTATTGTCACGTGTACCGAGGTACAGTGAAATGCTTTTGTTGCGTGCTAACCAGTCGCTGTGGACTGCTCGACTGTTAACGTGTATTGTCTTTCCGAGCAATCCACCGTGTGCAGATGCATGATAAAGGGAATAATGGGAATAACGTTAAGCACAAGTTAAAGTCCAGTGAAGTCCAATCAAAGATAGTCCAAGGGTCTCCAATGAGATAGATGGTATGAATGAATGAATGAATGATACATGAGTCGAATGATACAATAGCTCAGGACCGCTCTCTAGTTGTTGGTAGGATGGTTCAGTTGCCTGATAACAGCTGGGAAAAAACTGTCCCTGAATCTGGAGGTGTCCGTTTTCACACTCTTGCCTGATGGGAGAGGGGAGAAGAGGGAGTGACCAGGGTGTGACTTGTCCTTGGTTATGCTGGTATTAAGTATGCCCTGATATGTGCTCCCTTCACTATCGATTATGATTAGTGCATCACTTCCAAATTGCCAGACTATGTATGTGTATGAACATTGTCTAAAGCAAAAGATGCCTTATTGTTGAAAGCCATTCAGCCCATCAAGCTCATACTATCTCTCGAAGAATCCACCTAGTTAAAAAATATAGGGTATAAAAACTTACTCATGAAAAACTTTGACTTCGAATTTACAATTTTTATTTTCCAGGAGGAACCATACTTCCTAGTAAAAAAAAAAAGGAATATCTACGAAGGTACAGTATAATTTATATCAAATTAAACGGGTTAATTATGCTGGAATTTGAATATGAAAACGACGCATCAAATATTTGGAGGGAAAACGCAACTTTGCTTCACTCTGTCTTCTTGGCATGTTCTGATGTCCCGCTGTGGGTGTCGGGAACAATAATGGTTGTTGCATTTACAGAAGAGAAAAGTCAAAACAGCAATGCTGGCAGCCAGGGCAATCATAGAATTCTGTCCCTAACTGTTAAATAATTGGCAGAGAAATGGATGTCATTTAGCTGTCGTGGATTTATCGAATAAGGTTTCCACTTTCACGCTGTGATCCTTCAAATCAGGTCTGGAAATCCAACAATTTGCTCTCAAAACATAGGAAGTTACACTTCCACCCATCCTCATTCAAATTGGGCGTTGCGATATTATTTATTTGTATGTAAGCATATGTAAAGATTAGGTTTATTATCGTCACGCGTACTGAGGTGCGCCGTCCACCACCCGGTCTCCGGCAACTGGTGGTCTGGCTCCTCCTTTAATAGAAAGATAGAAAGATAGAAACATAGAAAATAGGTGCAGGAGGAGGCCATTCGGCCCTTCAAGTCAGCACCGCCATTCATTGTGATCATGGCTGATCGTCCCCAATCAATAACCCGTGCCTGCCTTCTCCCCATATCCCTTGATTCCACTAGCCCCTAGAGCTCTATCTAACTCTCTCTTAAATCCATCCAGTGACTTGGCCTCCACTGCCCTCTGTAGCAGGGAATTCCACAAATTCACAACTCTCTGGGTGAAAAAGTCCTAAATAGCCTCCCCTTTATTCTAAGACTGTGGCCCCTGGTTCTGGACTCGCCCAACATTGGGAACATTTTTCCTGCATCTAGCCTGTCCAGTCCTTTTATAATTTTATATGTTTCTATAAGATCCCCCCTCATTCTTCTAAACTCCAGTGAATACAAGCCTAGTCTTTTCAATCTTTCCTCATATGACAGTCCCGCCATCCCAGGGATCAATCTCGTGAACCTACGCTGCACTGCCTCAATCACAAGGATGTCCTTCCTCAAATTAGGAGACCAAAACTGTACACATTACTCCAGATGTGTTCTTACCAGAGACCTATACAACTGCAGAAGAACCTCTCTACTCCTATACTGAAATCCTCTTGTTATGAAGGCCAACATTCCATTAGCTTTCTTCACTGCCTGCTGTACCTGCACGCCAACTTTCAGTGACCGGTGTACAAGGACACCCAGGTCTCGCTGTACCTCCTCCGTACCTAACCTAACCCCATTGAGATAATAATCTGCCCCCTTGTTTTTGCCACCAAAGTGATAACCTCACATTTATCTATATTATACTACATCTGCCACGCATCTGCCCACTCACTCAACCTGTCCAGGTCACCCTGCAACCTCCTAACAGCCTCTTCACAGTTCACACTGCCACCCAGCTTTGTGTCATCCGCAAACTTGCTAGTGTTGCTCCTAATTCCCTCTTCCAAATCATTAATATATATGGTAAACAGTTGCGGCCCCAACACCGAGCCTTGCGGCACTCCACTCGCCACTGCCTGCCATTCTGAAAAGGACCCGTTCACTCCTACTCTTTGCTTCCTGTCTGCCAACCAATTTTCCATCCATGTCAAATTCCAGACAAATTCATGAGAGCGCACTTGGAATCCCCCCCCCCCCCCAGGGAAGTCCCCCCGAAAATGTGGCCCCCAGGCCTGGTGAGGTGTCCGATCTCTACCTCATTCCGCAGCCGATCGGCGCGTCGAATTTTCACCCCCTGGGGCCGGGGCTCTGGAACTCCGGTCCAGCTGGAGTGGGCAGATCCGTTCCCTTAGCCGACTTCCAAGGCCGACTTTGCGGGGCGGTATCTCGATCTCCCCCAAGGCCATGATAGACAATAGACAATAGGTGCAGGAGTAGGCCATTCGGCCCTTCGAGCCAGCACAGCCATTCAACGTGATCATGGCTGATCATCCACAATCAGTACCCCGTTCCTGCCTTCTCCCCATATCCCTTGAATCTGTTCTCTGTTGTTCTGGCAAAACGGATAATATGGCAAGGCTCTGGAACCAAGGGTGCTGGAAAATCAGCGGTAGGCCTGTACAGTGAAAATCATTTGCATGCTATCCATTCATGATACAACCAGTTCAAACTCAAGTACAATAGATGAGCAAAGGGGAAGATACAGAATGCATAATATCGTTCTCAACTTTGCAGCTCATCGTGGGAATTAACACTAACACTATCCCACACACACTAGGGACAAATTACCATTTTACCGAAGGCAATTAACCTACAAACCAGAACGTCTTGGGCGTGTGGGAGGAAACCGAAGCTCTTTGAGAAAACCCACGCTGGTCACGGAGAGAAGGTACAAACTCCGTACAGACAGCACCCGTAGTCAAGATCAAACCCAGGGTATCTGGCGCTGTGAGGCAGCAACTCTACCGCTGCACCACCGAACAGTTGGAACAGTTACATCGACCTTGGGGAAGAAAACACAGTCCACCTGTTCCCATAACTAAATTATACCAAGAGGCTAGAGAAAACAGCAGTGGAGATCAAACACGTGCAAACCTAATGCAATTGTATTTAGTATTCAGCTATGATCAGCACAGAGTGAATTCTATAAATTTCAATGTTTTAAAAATAAGTCGAGCTATGGTTAAATTGGAAAGAAAGAAACTGGAAGTAATCAGCAAATTACTAGTTTCAGTTAGTTAGTTAGTTAGTTTAGGTCGACAAAAATGCTGGAGAAACTGAGGCAGCATGTATGGAGCGAAGGGGGGAAAAAAAATATTTTTTTATTTCCTTCGCTCCATAGATGTTGCCTCACCCGCTGAGTTTCTCCAGCATTTTTGTCTACCTTCGATTTGCAGTTCCTTCTTAAACAGTTTAGTTTATTGTCAGGTAGACAAAAGTGCTAGAGGAACTCAGCGGGTGCAGCAGCATCTATGGAGCGAAGGAAATAGGCAACGTTTCGGGCCGAAACCCTTATTCCTAAAGAAGAAGAAGGGTTTCGGCCTGAAACGTTGCCTATTTCCTTCGCTCCATAGATGCTGCTGCACCCGCTGAGATTCTCCAGCACTTTTGTCTACCTTCGATTTTCCAGCATCTGCAGTTCCTTCTGAAACAGTTTAGTTTATTGTCACGTGTACCGGGGGTAAAGTGGAAAGGTTTGCTGCATGCCAACCAGTTAGCAGAAAGACAATACATGATTACAATTGAGCCTTCCACAGGTACAGTTTAGTTTAGAAATACAGTGCAGAATCAGCCCAACGAGTCCACACTGACCAGCGATCCCTGGACACTGGCATTTTCCTTTACACTAGGGACACTTTACAATTCTTACCGAAGCCAATCAACCTACATTCCGGAGCGCTGTGACCGCCGACCACCAACATCGAGCAGCCGCGGTCTGCGGTCTGCGGTCTGCGGTCTGCGGTTTGAGGGCATCCCGCTGCGGGCGGGCGGCGCTGGATCAAAAACACCGCGGAGTCGAGGCTCCAACCGGCGCGGCCTGAAGTCCACGGGCGTCGCAGTCTCCGGGGAAGGAGCGGCCGCTCCAGACACTTCAAGGCCGCTGAGGACTTTTCCACCGGATGCCGGTGTTCCAGCTTCCCGGCGAGTGGGGCCTATAATCATCGGGCTGCCGTTGCGGCGACTGGCTGCGGTGGCCTCAAACTGGCCCCAACCTCGGGTGGACGAGGAGGAGGAGGAGGAGGAGGAGGACTGGACATTTTATTGCCTTCCCTTACAGTGGAGAGTGTAGATTCTGCTGTGGGGGGGATGTTCGTGTTGAATCTCTTATAGTGCGTTGTGTCATTTTTTTCTACCTCTTTTTATTATTTATATGGATAATTTTCTCTGTAAAGCACTTTGGCTTCTTTGATTGAAATTGATTGAAAAGTGCTATATAGATACATTTACTTTACTTTACAAACCAGCACACTTTTGGAATGTGGGAGGAAACCAGAGCACCCGGAGGAAACCCACACGGCCACGGGGAGAACGTACAAACTCCGCACAGACAACACCCGTAGTCAGGATCGAACCCAGATCGCTGGCACTATACGGCAGTAACTCTATCGCTGTGCTACAGGATATAGGGAATAATGTTTAGTGCAAGGTCAAGTCAAGTAACGTCTGATTAAAGATAGTCCGAGGATTCTCCGATGTGGTAGATACTAGCTCAGGACCACTCTCTAGTTGTTGACAGAATGGTTCAGTTGCCTGATAAGTATTCAATTATGAAAACACTGAAATCTGGAATAAGATGTCAGTATCGTGACCTTGGTTAGGGCAGAGATAGATCGATTGTTGGTTAGTACGGGTGTCAGGGGTTATGGGGAGATGGCAGGAGAATGGGGTTAGGAGGGAGAGATAGATCAGCCATGACTGAATGGCGGAGTAGACTTGATGGGCCGAATACCGCTCCTATCCCGTATGACCTTACGACCTTCGTCCTTTCACCGCTGTAGTGTTGAACAACCAATTGCTGCACAGCCAGGACTCGCTCTGATTATATTCGTTGAGACCCAACAAAATGTACTCAATATATTATCTGTTGACTGACCTTACAAAACTTTAACCGAGTTAGATGGCAGCGGCACTTAAGGGACTGAAGGAATAGTATAAGATTGCTTAATCAATCTTCCTTTGTTGCCCTGACCTTGTGGGACTGGGCTGCACAGCAATAATCAGAGATTGATCATTTCTCATTTGCTAGCAAATATTTTTTACCTTTGACCCGTAAAAGTAACCTTTCCCTTCTGCCCTTTTTCACGAGTATATCGGTGGGAAGTTTACAACTGGTACTTCTGTTCCAAAGGCAAGCGGGTTTTCCGGGCAGAAATCGCAAACCGCCTTGAGTGTAGGAATGCAAGGAGTACCCCAAGAGAAATGAGGAAAATTCTTCCCCTTTTACACTGCCATTTCTTTTTTTTTTCCGGCTAGGAAAATGGAACACACAGTCAATAGGCGATTGCTTCCATTATTAATGCCGGGAGACTGGGTGCGTGTGGACGGCCGTACGGAATGATATGAAATATTACGCTGCAACTCAAGCCAGGGAAATCCAGATTTGAGAGCGTTTTTTTTTTTCTGCGTGCGCCCAGCAGGCAATGATGATCCATTATCCTGCAGGCAGAGGGGGACTTACAGCAACACATAAATAAGATGCAATTCGACCATCTGCTTTGATTTCGGAAAAAACATCCCTGGAGAACGTGAGCAGGAGCCGACACTAGGCTCCATCTGCCCTTACATGATCAATTACAGTTAAATTATTCTGCGTGCGATCAGACTGGCAGGAGTGGATTGAACGCGATGGCACTAAAAAAAGAGAGAGAGAGAGAGAGAGAGAGGGAGCAGTGTGCACATGCTGCATGCCAGCTGTTTATTTACAAGACCGCGACAATCTTCTCACATTGCCGGGTGATTTTTTTTTTTTTTTTTTCGAAAGGACACACACTTCCCGGAGACATTTCCTATTTCAGTGCGAACTTGAGAAGAAACGGTGGGTAGCAACCGATAAGATCAAAAAGCACCCCCCCAAAAAAAAAACATACACACATTTAATCAGTGGCTTACACCTTCATTAATTTCCAGTTTGCAAGGCTCATCATTTCCTCGCATATTTAAAGGCTGCTGTCAGGAGCTTTTCTTTTCTTCGAACTGGGTTTAACGCTCCTCACAATGAGGTGACACCGAGAAAATATATGTCAGATCCATCGCAGGTTATCTGCTGGCATCGTCGATCTATGGAGGTTTGATAAAGGATAGACACAAAGTGCTGGAGTAACTCAGCGGGTCAGGCAGCATCTCTGGGGAGAAGAGACGGGGGGGGGGGGGGTGAAGTTTCGTGACTGGATCCTTCTTCAGATTTACCCTGATGTGGGTGCGTTACACAACTCAGTCCAAATGTCACCAAATATAATTGGTGGTGAAAATTAATACGTTTGTCGAAGATGAAAGTAGAATTTGTTTAGTTTGGAGATACAGCGCGGAAATAGGCCCTTCGGCCCATCGAGTCTGCGCCGACCAGCGATCACCCCGTACACCAACACTTTCCGACACACACTTGGGACAATTCACAATTTTTTTTTTTACAGAAGCCAATTACCTACAAGAATTACGTACATACAGAAGCCAAGCCACGTACAAACCTGTACGCCTTTGGACAGTGGGAGGTAACCGGAGCACCCGGCGATAAACCCACGCGGTCACAGGGAGAACATACAAACAGCACCCGTGGTCAGGATCGAACCAGGGCCTCTGGCGCTGTGAGGCAGCAACTCTGCCGCTGCGCCACCGTGTCAGCTGGTAGTGGTCAAATGTTCTTGGATCGAGCTCAAATTAAATGAAGTCAAATTAGCTAAAAAGCGAAAGCGAATTTCGGATAGCTGGATAAACCTTTTCTTAAAATTGGATGTCGACAAAAATGCTGGAGAAACTCAGCGGGCGAGGCAGCATCTATGGAGCGAAGGAATAGGTGACGTTTCGGGTCGATACCCTTCTTCACCGAGTCTGAAGAAGGGTCTCGACCCGAAACGTCACCTATTTGCTTCGCTCCAGAGATGCTGCCTCACCTGCTGAGTTTCTCCAGCATTTTTGTCCACCTTCGATTTTTCCAGCATCCGCAGTTCTTTCTTAAACTTAAAATCGAATGGTTCGGTCATCTGTGTCCAGTTTTATTTCTATCTCCAGATTCCCAATAACAGAACAATTGATATGTGGACAACAGTTTATCTTCAGACAAATGGTAAAATAAGTTGATTGGTGGCAAATGATCTAATGTCAGCAACTGAATTGACTTGAGGGTGAAAACATCTCTAGTGGATTTGCTAAGGGCTGTATCTCTTTTTGAATTTCTATTACTAATTCTAATTTCTAATTCAAAATACAAAATGACACTTCTTAGAACATCCCTGAGGGTGCAGGATGCCCTGCTGTAGCTTCAGACTGAGGCTTCTGAAGTGCCTAACGAGATCATTATGAAGTCCATTGACTCTGCCATAGGTACGGCTGGAATAGCTTGGTGGAGCGGTGTGTGAGAGTGATACAGCGTGGAAACAGGCCTCTCGGCCCAACTTGCCCACACCGGCCAACATGTCCCAGCTACACTGGTCCCACCTGCCCGCGTTTGGCCCATATCCCTCCAAACCTGTCCTATCTATGTACCTGTCTAACTTATTCCTAAACATTGGGATAGTCCCAGCCTCAACGACCTCCTCTGGCAGCTTGTTCCATACACCCACCACCTTTTGTGTGAAAAAGTTACCCCTCAGATCCCTATTAAATCTTTCCCCCCTCACCTTAAACCAATGTCCTCTGGTCCTCAATTCACCTACTCTGAGCAAGAGAATCTGTGCATCTGTCCGATCTATTTTGTACACTTCTACAAGATCTATAAGAAAGGTGGTGTATTTTCATCGGGCTTCCACGAGAAAGAATTCAAGGTTCTCTGTGCCATTTTGAATAATTCTTCTTCACTTTGTATTGGTCATGGACTAAGTAAGGATGTTATACTTATTCAAGTAGGCATCGTGACATCCTTGAATTGTTCCATAATGGGCCTGTCCCACTTGGCGATTTTTTAGGCAACTGCCAGCGACTGTCATAGTCGTAGCAGGCCGCCGAAAAAAAACGCCGACAACCTGCGTCATCCTGGCGACAACCTACGACATCACCTACGTCAGGAGAAGTCAAGCTACACTCATTGGCGTCAAACCCAATGTCGGGGAAAATTTTTCAACATGTCGAAAATTTAACGGCGACCAGAAAGACGCTACGGCTTTTTGCGCGACTGAGGAGACGACTCCCGGCGACCACCGGCGAACATGTGGTGACAAACTAGTCACCTGTAGTTGCCTCAAAAATCGCCTAAGTGGGACAGGCTCATTAGTTCATGTCATAGGAGCAGAACTAGGCCATCTGGCCCATTGAGTCTGCACCGCCATTCAATCACGGCTGATCTATCTCTCCCTCCCTCTCAACCCCATTCTCCTGCCTTCTCCCCATAACCCCTGACACCCGTACTAGTCAAGAATCTGTCAATCTTTCTCATTTGGATGTAAGTGAATTCACAAAAAGTTTAACAAAAGTTCAACAAAATGTTTCGTGAAACTAAGCTTTGATGAAACTGAACTAGCTTAATTAAGTCCCCATCAAGCTAAATAAGACACTCCCGGACTCTTCCCTGGAAGGCGCTATTCTCCGCAAGAGATCAAACCCAAGATGTTCCCACTTTTCTTCCTTCCGAAAAAGAAACAAAAGTCACAAATGAGCAAAGTCAAGAGAAGCTAGACAGGATTGACATCGATGACCCGGCAGATGTGGGTACGAAGTTCTGGTTTGTCATTTTAGTTAGGTTCAGTTTAGAGATACAGCGGGCAAACAGGCCGACCAACGATCACCCGTACACTAGTTCTAGCCTACACATGGGACAATTTACAGAAGCCAATTAACGCACAAATCCTGCATGTCTTTGGATTGTGAGAGGAAACCGGAGCACCCGGAGGAAACCTATACAGTCACAGGGAGAACGTACAAACTCCATACAGACAGCACCCATAGTCAGAATCAAACCCGGGTCTCTGGCGCTGTTAGGCAGCAACTCTACTACTGCGCCACCGTGCCGTCTACTTTTGTGCAAATCCAAGGAGATATATGGCAAAGCGCAAAGTACATTTCTACGTTTTTATGTTTTTGAATTTCTCTTGTTGAGATATATATAAAGTACCAGACTAAGTGGGACCCGTTGGGTCCCAGCATCACACAGGAGGGCTGGTCCCTCAACACAATATTCCACCTCTCCACCAATTCCAATATTGGTGGCCAGTGGGGGAGGGGGGGAGGGCTTTCTGGAGTGTTAGTATGGGTGTTGTGGGCTGAAGGGACTGGTTTCTTGTGGTCATTGTGGGCCGAATGGATTCTTGGGCTGGCGGCTCAGTCACTCAAGCCTGTTGTGTTGGCAGCTCACTCACACGGCTGGTGGGCTGGCAGTTGACTCACGGCTATTCCTTGAAATTCCATTTCAAGCAGAGTGCAAGGCCACCAAATTCAAGTGCAGTTCCATACCATTTCAAGCAGGGTGCAAGGCCACTAAAGACAGCGAGTCGTGACCTCTCCCTCCTCCATCTTGCAGAGACTGAGCCATGCCCACACTTCTGGGTTTTATAGTCCCTCTCCTCCTCCTACCAGAAGGAGCGTATCCTTCATGGCGTGATTGACAGGAGAGAGAATCTCAACATTTTTAAAACACTAATAACTCTTTTATTTTTCATCGATGGGAAAAATCCTCGGCACCTGATGAGCGGAGGGACACTCTGAGTAAGATGGGCAAAAATCACAGCCGTACGTGGTAGTGTTTTTTCTAAAATCAATATAAAGAGCAAACAGGAAGTGGTCAAGATTAGACTTTTAATTATATAGAAGGCAAGGCAACTTTAATTAGGCAAGGCAACTTTAATTAGGCAAGGCAACTTTAATTAGGCAAGGCAACTTTAATTAGGCTACACAGCTTTAGCATTTCGAAACCAAAGGCAACACAGCTTTAGCATTTCGAAACCAAAGGAAACACAGCTTTAACATTTCCAAACTATATTTTAAAACCACATTAAGGGCACTGACAGGTCAGTAAAACCACTCACAGTTTAGTAGACATGTGTTCAGTGTTATTCACAGCTCAGACTGAGAGACGTGACCCTCTCGTTTCCCCATCTTGCAGAGACTGACTGAGGCACTCAACACTTCTGGGTTTTATAGTCCCTCCGGAAGGGGCGTGGCCTTCAGGAGAGAGAATCTCAACATTTTTTAAACACTAATAACTCTTTTATTTTTCATCGATGGCAAAAATCCTCTTGTCCTGCGCAGCGGAGGGGGACTCTGAGTAAGATGGCCAAAAATCACAGCCGTAAGTGGCAGCGTTTTTTCTAAAATCAATATACAGAACAACAGGAAGTGGTCAAGATCAGACTTTTAGTAATATAGATAAAGTGATATGGGCCAAATGCAGGCAGATGAGACTTGTGAAGATGGGACATGTTGGTTGGCGTTGGCTAGTTGGACCAATGGGCCAGTTTCCACCCTGTATGATGCTCTGATCCTCTGACTCTTTAACGCTAAGCACTTTGTGTCTTTTGAGCAACATCCCGGGGAAGTTGTTGCAAAACAAAGGTGAGTTTTGTTTGAACCCAAAATATCCAAGTGGGTGAGTCTCCAATTTTTGTTGGATGCATCCTCAGAGGAGTTGCCGTGTCAACCGTGCGATGCAAGTGTCAGTTTGTGCTCTGGCTTTCCAGATTAGTTTGCCTTCCACCTGATCCTGAACGTTAATACATCAGCCTGGATCTCTCCCATCTCCCGAACCTGCTCCCAGCACACTTGGCAGGCACCGCGACCTCCGCACGCAGTCAGTGGGATCCTCTGCCATCGAGTAAGACGCGCAACTCAAAGAGGAGGAACACCAAGTCTAGCCTGAAACGCACTTTCAATGAAGTAGGTTGGGCGGACGGTGAAAAGAACAAAAATACGTGGAGAAATCTACCGTTCATGCACTCAATTCTACCAGAAGCACATCTGAGCAGCATTGCGTATGTACCATTGTCATGTTGCATGTTAAGCCTTGAATGAAGAATTTGGGAGTGAATTGTATCCCGTTCCTTTTGGTCAATATGTTCATCTGTTTGGTCAATGACCATGTTGTGCTGAATTACCAGCATTCAAAGCTGTTTGGCGATACTATTTATATTGTCAAACTTGGTAAACCTAACTGCGGCAGTTTGCAGAGATATATAAGGATTCGTTTCATTTCATTTTTTCCCCAGACATTAACCCCCAGGGATATTAAACGTGAAGCTCAGATATTTCCGTCTACTTTGCATCAAGTGATTTTTAGCATCCATAGCAGCATGCGCTGTCAATGTCATTTGAACTTGTTAATTATTGATTTGACAATTAGTGTTGAGCAATAAAATGTCTTTTATTAATAAACCGATGCATCTCACTCTGCGTATTTGCGCATCAAAAATGTTATCAATTATACGTGGTGATAAAATCATGAGGAGGGGTTACTTATCAAAGGCAGGAGTTTTTAACGGACCAAGTTTAACGGGAATAAAGAACAACGGGATGAAAAGTTTGATAATCTCTGATTAAAGTTGGCAAAAGTTTAGATCATCATAATATGCATTTGAAATAGTCATATTTTGTCAGCCTGACTAATTAAACTAATTAATCGAGCTCTATAAAAAAGAAAAAATGGAGAAACAATGAACTGCAGATGCTGGTTTAAAATTGGCCAAATTAATATCAAGAATTTATGTTGCTCTGCAAGGTATTTTCTATCATTTATTAACAAAAATATCAAATTTAAACCCATAGTTCTTAAGCCGGCATGAGGAATAATGTCATGAAATAAATCTTTTTTTATGAGGAAGGATGCAAAATGCTGGAGTAACTCAGCAGTTCAGGCAGCATCTCTGAAGGACATGGATGACCATGTTCAACCTGACGTGCTGAATTAGTCCAGCACTTAGTGTCCTTATAAAAAGAGATATATTTCATGGCATTTTTGTGCCAACATCAGAACTATGGGTTTAAATTTGATATTTTTGTTAATAAATGATAGAAAATACCTTGCAGAGCAACATACATTCTTGATATTAATTTGACCATTTTAGATTCCCATGATGAGCACTGCCGTATAAACTGTGCTACTTGGAGTTCGAATAAAGCAAGCTCACATCTGAAGCATACTTTTGTAAAGCAAATCGGCATTATATATTGAAACATTTTAAAATTCTTCAGTCTTTAGGTGAAGCCATTGGCTTGGTATGTGACCATTAATGCACAATGTTTCATAGATTTTCATCTGATGCAAGGATAAGATCATGTCCTTATTACTATAAGCATGCAGTAACAGGGAATCCCATTCACAAAACTGTTGTAAATGAATGGAAGGGCTTTTCAAATAGCTGCCAGCATTAAAGTACGATCTTGCTATCAACAGATAGAAGTTGTAAGATTTTTATTGCTGTTAAAACACAAAGTATGTGTGCTATAATTAACAGCATTGATAAGGGGGTAACAGTATGTGTGATGTATTGGCATTTCAGAAAATCTTAGATACGGGTGGCACGCTAGCGCAGCGAAAGAGTTGCTGCCATTAAGCACCAGAGACCCGGGTTCGATCCCGGCTACGGGTGCTTGTCTGTACGGAGTTGGTACGTTCTCCCCGTGACCTGTGCCGGTTTCCCCTGGGATCTCCGGTTTCCTCCCACACTCCAAAGACGTGCAAGTCTGAAGGTTAATTGGCTTAGTATAATTGTAAATAGTCCCTGGTGTGTGTCGGATAGTGTTAGTGTGCGGGGATCGCTGGTCGGCACGGAATCGGCGGGCCGAAGGGCTCCGGTTTCCTCCCACAATCCAAGGACGTGCAGGTTTGTACGTTAATTGGCTTCTGTAAATTGTCCCCAGTGTGTGTAGGATAGAACTAGGGTGCAGGTCGGCGTGGACTCGGTGGGCCGAAGGGCCTGTTTCCGCGCTGTATCTCTAAACTAAACTAAACTAATGTCAATTAAATTGCAGAAGTGGGTGGATGGGTTTGCATTTATTTGGTCTGTAGATGATGGCTATTGTGGAGTTTCCAGGGAGCCACAAAGCTGAAGGCACCTGGGGGATTATATCACCTGGATAAGATGTAGAACTATTGCCAGGTGGCCAAACTCTCTGAAGTGTCAGGGCTGCTTCGTTACTTCCATGGCCTGCAGGAACAACAAAGGTTTGAGTTCAATTGGTATTTCATCCCAAATCATCATGATGCACATGAACGAATGCTCACAATCGCAGTTTGCATTCATTTTAGCTTCCTTGTTACGGCTATTTAATTTTACCTCATGTGAAGACTGTTTAGATTAGCGCGGAAACAGATTCTTAGGCCAACGAGTCCAGTCCGACCAGCAACCCACCCCGAACACTAGCACCATCCTACATTCATCATCGTTGACAACATTAGCGACGCAGTGGCTCTGGTTTCCGACGGGAACGGTGACGGACGCACCACACATCTCTGTCCTCCAGTTCCTGTGGACTTCCACCGCTGGAAGTATAGGATGTTGGTGTGTGTGTGTGCTTTATCATCATTACTTACAATGCCGTGTTCGACAGTGATCGCAACTTCTACTGAAGTGTGGATGGCCGTTGGCTCGCTAGAGGCTCATCCACCCTTTGACAGGTCTTGTTTTTGGTTCTGCTGGGGGTCCACAGCCCCCTCCTCCCCCGGCAAACCAGGTGGAGGAGACGGTTTAGTCGCCGACTATTCGACCATGGAGCGGGTAGCAAGGGATGACATGGTACCCGTGGCGGGGGGAACTCCCCCCCACCCCGACCTGACCTGAACCATCCTACACACTAGGGATTATTTACAATTTGATCGAAGCCAATTAACCTACAAACCTGCGCGTCTTTGGAGTGCGGGAGGAAAGCGGAGCACCTGGTGAAAACCCACGCAGGTCACAGGGAGAACGTGCAGACTCCGTACAGACATCACCCTACGTCAGAATGGAACCCGGGTCTCTGGCGCTGTAAGGCATCAACTCCACCGCTATGTCTCCGTGCCCCCCCCCCCCCCATACCTGCCAAAGGGGGGTTGAGATTTGGTGTGGTAGAGCTGCTGCCTCCCAGCGCACCAGAGACCCGGGTTCAATCCTGACCTCGGGTGCTGTCTGTGCGGAGTTTGTACGTTCGCCCAGTGACCATGTGGCTTTCCTCCGGGTTCATAGGTTCATGTTATAGGAGCGGAATTAGACCATTCGGACCATCAATCTGCCATTCAATTAGGCTGATCTATCTTTCCCTCTCAACCCCATTCTCCTGCCTTCTCCCCCATAACCCCGGACATGTGTACTATCTATCTTTGCCCTAAAAAATAACCATTCACTTGGCCTTCACAGCTGGCCTGTGGCAATGAATTCCACAGATTCACCACCCTCTGCCTGAAGAAATTCCACCTCGTCTCCTTTCTAAAGGAACCATTCTTTAATTCTGAGGACGTGGCCTCTGGTCCGAGACTCTCCCACTAGTGGAAACATCCTCTCCACATCCACTCTAATCAGGCCACATCTCAAAGACCTGCGGGTTTGTGGGTTAATTGGGCCCATGTCAAATTGTCGCCAGTGTGAAGGGAGTGGACGTGAAGTTAGGACAGCGTAGAACTAAGGTGTGTGAGTGATCGATGGTTGGCGTGGACTCGGTAGGCCAAGGGGCCGGTTTCCATGCTGTGTCCTTCAATCGATCTATGCCTTCATCGCAACCTGCACATTGCAAGCCACATTTCAATCATTAAAATCTAAAGAAAAACGATAAAAAAAAGAATAAAAGACTACATTGAGCCTAGAACCTTATTGGAGAATAGACGCATTTGTTTTGAACTTATGGCAGATCATCAGTTTTAACCTAGATCCCTTCTGTAGTAGAACCCAACACTTCAAAATGAATGCAATGGTAACAATGGATTTTGGAGGAACATCACCTCATATTTCGCTTGGGCTGCTTACAACCCAGCGGTAGGAATATTGATTTCTATAACTTCAAGTAACCCTTGCCTCCCACCTCTCTCCATCCCCCCCCCCTTCTCCCCCCCCCTACCACCATTCAAGTTACATTAGCTTCAAAGTTGTCTCGTTGAGTCTCAAGAATCTCGTTGAGTCACGGTGGCGCAGCGGCAGAGTTGCTACCTTGCAGCGATTGCAGCGCAGGAGACCCGGGATCGATCCTGACTACGGGTGCTGTCTGTACGGAGTTTGTACGTTCTCCCCGTGACCATGTGGGTTTCCTCCGGGATCTTCGGTTTCCTCCCACATTCCAAAGACGTACAAGATTGTAGGTTAATTGGCTTGGGTTTGTATACTTGGTAGAAGTGTAAATTGTCCTCAGTGCGTGCAGGACAATGTTAATGTGCGGGGATCGCTGGTCGGCGCGGACTCGGTGGGCTGATGGGCCTGTTTCCGTGCTGTATCTCTAAACTAGACTAAAACATTGTCTGTAACTCGTTTATCACCTAGCCCACAGCTATCAATGGCCCATTTCCTTTATCATTGTTCCTTTTTGGCATATCTTTCATTCATTTGAAATGTATATCTCTCGACATCACCGTCTATATCTCTTGTTTCCCTTTTCCCCTGACTCTCAGCCTGAAGAAGGGTTTCGACCCAAAACACCACCTATTCCTTTTCTCCAGAGATGCTGTCTGTCCAGCTTTTTGTGCCATCAAGGTTTAGATACATAGATACATAGAAAATAGGTGCAGCAGTAGGCCATTCGGCCCTTCGAGCCTGCACCGCCATTCAATATGATCATGGCTGATCATCCAACTCAGTATCCTGTACCTGACTTCTCTCCATACCCCCTGATCCCTTTAGCCACAAGGGCCACATCTAACTCCCTCTTAAATATAGCCAATGAACTGGCCTCAACTACCCTCTGTGGCAGAGAGTTCCAGAGATTCACCACTCTCTGTGTGAAAACGTTTTTCCTCATCTCGGTCTTAAAGGATTTCCCCCTTATCCTTAAGCTGTGACCCCTTGTCCTGGACTTCCCCAACATCGGGAACAATCTTCCTGCATCTAGCCTGTCCAACCCCATAAGAATTTTGTACGTTTCTATAAGATCCCCTCTCAATCTCCTAAATTCTAGCGAGTATATGCCAAGTCTATCCAGTCTTTCTTCATATGAAAGTCCTGACATCCCAGGAATCAGTCTGGTGAACCTTCTCTGCACTCCATCTCTTTGTACTTCCCCTTTTCCCAACTTAACACCATTCAGATAATAATCTGCCTTCCTGTTTAAACAGGTCCTTCGACACCTATCAATGAAAGATCTCCACAGAACCATTGCGAGCGTCTGGTGGACGTTCAGCTTGGCTAAATGAGCAATAGCAAAATGGCAACTTCTGTTATACATTGTTCAATTGAAATCACTTGATGAACATTTGACGGTACTGGGCCTATATTCGATGGAGTTTAGAAGAATGAGGTGGGACCTCATTGAAATATACAGAATAGTGAAAGGCTTGGATAGAGTGGTCGTGGAGAGGATGTTTCCACTAGTGGGAGAGTCTAGGACCAGAGGTCATAGCCTTAGAATTAAAGGATGTTCTTTTACAAAGTAGATGATGAGGAAATACTTTTGTCAGAGGGCGGTGAATCCGAGGAATTATTTGCCACAGACGTCTGAGGAGGCAAAGTCAATGGATATTTTAAAGACAGAGATAGATAGATTCTTGATTAGTATGGGTGTCCGAGGTTATGGAGAGAATAGACAATAGACAATAGGTGCAGGAGTAGGCCATACGGCCCTTCGAGCCAGCACCGCCATTCAATGTGATCATGGCTGATCATCCACAATCAGTACCCCGATCCTGCCTTCTCCCCATATCCCCTGACTCCGCTATCTTTAAGAGCTCTATCTAACTCTCTCTTGAAAGCATTCAGTGAATTGGCCTCCACTGCCTTCTGTGGCAGAGAATTCCACAGATTCACAACTTTCTGGGTGAAAAAGTTTTTCCTCATCTCCGTTCTAAATGGCCAACCCCTTATTCTTAAACTGTGGTCCCTGGTTCTGGACTCCCCCAACACCGGGAACATGTTTCCTGCCTGTAGCGTGTCCAGTCCCTTAATAATCTTATATGTTTCAATAAGATCCCCTTTCATCCTTCTAAATTCCAGTGTATACAACTCCAGTCGCTCCATTCTTTCAACATATGACAGTCCCGCCATCCCGGGAATTAACCTCGTGAACCTACGCTGCATTCTCTCAATAGCAAGAATGTCTTTCCTCAAATTTGGAGTCCAAAACTGCTCACAGTTCTCCAGGTGTGGTCTCACTAGGGCCCTGTACAACTGCAGAATTACCTCCTTGCTCCTATACTCAACTACTCTTGTTATGAAGACCAACATGCCATTCGCTTTCTTCACTGCCTGCTGTACCTGCATGCTTACTTTCAGTGACTGATGAACAAGGACCCCCAGATCTTGTTGTACTTCCCCTTTTCCCCAACTTAACACCATTCAGATAATAATCTGCCTTCCTGTTCTGGCCACCAAAGTGGATAACCGCACATTTATCCACATTAAACTGCATCTACCATGCATCTGCCCACTCACCCAGCCTGTCCAAGTCACCCTGCATCCTCATAACAACCTCCTCACAGTTCACACTGCCACCCAGCTTTGTGTCATCTGCAAATTTGCTAATGTTACTTTTAATCCCTTCATCTAAATCATTGATGTTTATTGTAAATGGCAGGAGAATGGGGTTAGGAAATGGTGCCAAAACATGGCAGCGCCCACACGTGTAAGTATGCAAAAATAATTTCACTGTGCAGTTGCACATGTGACAAATAAAGCACCATTAAATCAGTGAACCAGTGAACCATCATTGAACCTGTCATCATTCCACACACCATTATTGTCTCCATCGACTTGGCAGTTTTACTAATATATACTGGATTTTTTTGTGTGCGTATTATGGGTTTTACGGAGTACTACATTTACATGTCTGTTGTAGTGCTGCAAGTAAGAATGTCATTGTTCCGTTTTGGGACATATGAGAATATAACACTCTTGACTTGAATCATCTTGGCAATGTAACGTTTTAGAGTTGCAGCCACATTTAGTTTTACTCTTCCAAGCTAATTTGTTGCAAATCAGTTTTTACACATTTTTTCCCCATATGTTTTCTAGTCAAATGGCTGGGGTCTTATTGCAAAGGTTAGTCTGCTTAGTCACCAATGTACGCAGACTCCACAGGTGTACAGTCGAGAGCATAGTGATTGGTTACATCACGGCCTGGTTTCATTAACTCGAACGCCCAAAAATGAAAAAGATTGCGAAAAGTGGTGAACGCTGCCCGGTCTGTCACGGGTTCTGACCTCCCCACCATCTAAACGCCCTGTCCCACTTACGTGTCCTTGGCACGCAAATTACGCGACCTCGTGGTCGCGTTGAGGCGCACGGGCATCGTGTGGCCGCGCGGGGCCGGTCCCGCTGAGAAGCGCGGCGGGGTATGTAGTTGTGCGCAACATCGCGCGGGGCTCCAACATTTTTGTAGCGAACAAAATCTTCGCGTGCCAATGGCCTGTCGCGGAACTGACGGCCAAAGTGGGACAGGCCCAAGACCCTGGCGCTGCGCAACGTCTCACCTCCATCAGCAGCAGAAGCAGGCAAACGATCGCCGAGCTCGGCCTGGGGCTCACGGCCGTTGCGGTCCGGATCCGCCCCCACTTCTACTCCCAGAGCGGGGCCAGGTGAGGAGCTGTTCTGCTGGCGGGGAGGATTTGATGAACTTTTCAGAAGGTTTTGTTTGGCGGGGAGAAACAAAGGCAGTCAGACTTTGCAGTTCAGAGCTTTGTCGATCTGCAGAGACTTTCTTTGTTCAAGGATTCCTCTAATAAGGGAGGATTTGTCCGTGTATCTGTAAAGTCGTAGGAGCGGCAGTGGCTGGCGGAAGGCCAAGTTACACTTGAACGAGTGGGAGCTGAGTCTAGAGTGGTGTTTGTGGTCAGTAACATCGGAAAGCTCCCTCCTACACCGACTTGCCCGGTCCAGGTGGGCTGGGTAAGAACGGCAACAGTGCCTTGGATTTCGTTGAAGCCGGGGAGGAGTCGGAGGCCTGAGGAAGAAGCATAAGGAAGCTCCATTTTTTTACGACGGGGAGGATTGGCACGGACATTTCCTATCTTATCAGGAGGAGACTGCTTCTGTTGCTTGCCAAGAAAGCCTTCACAGGACTATTTAACTGCTGCAAAAGAGTGGAGGTGCAGCAACAGCAGAAAGACTGCTTTGGATATAAACTACTGATACTTTGTGTGTTGTGCCACGCCCTAAAGATGGCGGCCCCTCAGAGTTATGCAGCTGTCGCGCGGTCGGCAGTCTCAGAGACTGAGGGCCATGAGTTGATGGGGCGCACATATGGTGTAAAAATGTACATGAAGAGCAACCTGCCCTTAAAGGCCTTTCTAGATGCGTTGGGTGAGACTGTTGGAAAGAAAGCCATCGTCTCGGGCGCGGTGGTCAGTGGAAGGTTGTGGTTATACTAAAGACTGAACAGGCGGTGGCTCTGGCTCTGGAAAGGGGGGTAACAGCAGGGGGGATTTTCGCGGCGGTGGACCCATGGGGGGTCCCGTTTTGCCGGTCATTCTGTCCAATGTTCCCACTTTTGTTCCGGATGCGCTCCTGCTCCCACATGTAAGGAAGCTGGGGGAGGTGCGGTCAGGGCTCACCAAACTGTTGTACAGGTTTGACGATCCTGAGATGCAGCATGTATATACGTTCAAGCGTCGCGTGTATATACAGTTGGCAAAGGGGATGGACACGGAGGGGAGTTTTGAGGTGGAGGTGGATGATTTCTCCTATCGCGTGTTCTGGAATGCGGGCCAAGTGCGTTGTCACGGTTGCAAACAGGTGGGGCATTTTCGCAAGAATTGTCCCAGGACCCGGGCTGCCAGTTCCACCACGATGGCACGGGAAAGCACTACTGGCCCATCTGGGGCTGCTGGTTTTACCACGGTGGCCCGTGAAGGCTTTACTCCCCTACCCCCAACCCCTATCCCCCCACCACCCCCATGTCCCGTACCTGTGGCGGTGGATGCCGGAGAAGTGCGTAGGGTGGATGGGAAGGTTTGGGAGCATCAGCAGGGGAGGAAAGTCAATAAAAAGAAGAAACATCTCCAGGCTGATCCCCTAGAAGATGATCACCTCCAAGCGGGACCCCAGGAAGCAGATAATTTCATGCTCGCCTCTGAGATAGAAGGTAATGTGGAGGTAGAGGCTTCTGCAATGGAGCTCACCGTACCACCGTACGCCAGTGGTTCGAAGAGGAGGAGACATGGGTCGTCCGATACAGAGAAGGGCCCTGAAGTTCAGGGGCAACCTGAAGGGGAGCCTTCCCCTCCTGTTGAGGTGGGGTACCCAGGGCAAGTTTCCTCTGAGGGGGAGGATGCCTCTGTAGGTCTGGGGCCACCTGAGAGTGGCGATATATTGCTCTTGGGGGCTGTTCCCCAGAAAACATGTCTGCTAGCTTAGTGGATGACCAGGGGCAGCCTGAAGGGGGGGAATTGGGTGAGGGGGTGGGTCCCCAACATGAGCTCCCCGTTGAGGCTACAAGCCCAGTTGAGGGGTGTAATGCCCCACTGGTTGAGGGAGCAGGGGAGACTCCAGTAACATCGGCCCCTGAGGGACACAGTGGGGTGATTCACCTGGTGGTGGGGGACGGGGACTCTCTGGGTGACGGTGCAGGGGCGGATACCCTGGGTGCGGAGGAGGGCAAGATCGTTTTGGATCGTGTCCTTAGGTCGGACTCCAGACAGACCCGCTTACAGCAAGGCCCGGAGACTTGCTCTGAGTTCACTGTTCCCAATCTGGTTACAGAGGGCGATGGGAGCGTGCAGGAGACTGGCCAACTGTCAGAAAGCTTGCCGCGGTCAGAGGCACCGGTACCTGCCCCTGTCACTGATCCTGGGGGTGGGATGGTGACAGAGGAGGGACTGTGTGATGTGGCTGGAATGCCCACCTCACAGGGAGGGGTGAGCGAGGCGGCTGAGAGTAGTAACCATCTGGACTCGGGCTCGGACATTGAGTGTGAGGAGGAGGGGTACCCGGAGTCCATCGACAATGAGTTGACGGACTGCTCCACCCGCGGCCCCGTGTCTCAACTTGTCGAAGTCTGGGAACTTCGGAAGTTCTTAAAGGACACTAGAGGGAGTAGGAACAAGGTGGAGTTGGCTGTCGACCGCTGGTCGGACCTGATGGCGCCCATGCAGTCCATTCATGCCATCCTTCAGAAGAAGGGGAATGAGGCGGGGCTAGTAAGAAATGAGAGGCGCCAGTTCCAAGAGCTTTTTAAGGTCCTAAAGAGAGGGAAGAAGGGTAGGGGCGGCTCCAATCCATCACCGGGGACGGGTAAAAGATCAAGTGTACTTTCAAAATGAAGCTCACTATAGCCAGCCTTAATATCAATGGGGGCAGGGGGTCTCTCCGTAGGTTTCACCATCTCTCAGTGCTCAGAGACGGGAGATATGCGGTGAGCTTCCTGCAGGAAACACACACTGTGGCTAGTGATGAACCCACATGGCTCCTGGAGTGGGAAGGGGGGGTCTATATGAGTCATCTCAGCTCCAAATCGAGTGGAGTAGCCTTCCTGTTGGCCCCGTCTTTCCAGCCGGAGATCCTCAAAGTGCAGGAGGTTGTACCAGGCCGTTTGCTGTATCTGGCCGTGCGCTTGGATGGTGTGCCATTACACTTCGTTAATGTGTACGCCCCCAAGATCGGCGCAATGCAGACGCGCTTAACAGGGGAAATGACCACGTTGTTGAATACTATCGACCGTGGGGAGTGTGTTTTCCTTGGGGGAGATTTTAATTGTGCCCTTGAGACAAGAGATCGCTCTGGCGTTCAGCGTGACCCGGGAGCAGTGAAGACTTTGAGGGAGATGGTGGACTCTTTTGAGCTGGTAGATGCTTGGAGGAATTTCCATCCTGACTCTAACGCCTTCTCGTACAGGTTTGAGGGTGGTGGGTCCCGTATTGATCATTTATACGTGTCCAAGGCCTATGTCTCTTGTGTTTCGGCAGCCTCCATGCAGCCGGCGCCATGCTCGGACCATTGCCTGGTGCGAGTGGACTTTATCCCAGCGCGCACACGGGCAGGGTCCGCGTACTGGCATTTAAATAGCCAGCTGTTGGAGGATTGCCGATTCCGGGATTCATTCAGGCAGTTCTGGGTGAGGTGGAGAGAGAGGCAGGGGCGTTTCCTTTCCCTAAGGCAGTGGTGGGACGTGGGGAAAGTCTACGTCCGTCAGTTTTGCCAGGACTATGCGAGGGGGTCGACCAAGGGGCGGGAATCCGAGATCGGACGGCTTGAGAGAGAGTTGCTCGACTTGGAGGCTCATCTGGATCAGACTGGTGGGGCTTCGTGTGAGTGGGAGGAATACCAGGAGAAGAAGGGAGCACTGAGGGACTTGCAGCTTAGGAGGTCCCGGGGTGCGTATGTGAGGTCGCGGGTCCAGATGTTGCACGACCTGGACCGCGCCTCCCCCTTTTTCTTTTCTCTGGAGAAGGGGCGAGGAGCCCGCAGGCAGCTTGTAGAGTTGCTTGCGGATGATGGCTCCTCTGTCACAGATCCAGAGAGCATTGGTGCCTCGGTTCGGTCTTTCTACAGGACTCTGTTCTCAGCTGGCACATCGAGTGGGGAGGCGCAAGAAGTCCTGTGGGAGGGCTTACCCGTAGTGTGCAATGATGTGGCTGAACACCTGGATGATCCCCTAACTCTGGAGGAGTTGACTGGTGCCCTGCACCAGCTTAGGAGGGGCAAGTCTCCAGGGCTGGATGGGCTGACTGTGGAGTACCTTAGAGCCTTCTGGGATGTCCTGGGGGGCGACTATATGAAGGTCCTGGGGGAGAGCCTGGCGACCGGGGAGATGCCTTTCTCTTGGCGCAGGGCAGTTGTTGTCCTGCTGCCCAAGAAGGGCGATCTTCGCCTTTTGAAGAACTGGCGCCCGGTCTCTCTCCTCAGCACGGACTATAAAGTCTTTGCAAGGGCATTGGCGAATCGCCTGGGTCCCGTGCTGTCCCAGGTGATCCACCCTGACCAGTCGTACACAGTCCCGGGCCGGTCCATCCAGGACAATATCCATCTGCTCCGGGACCTGATCCATCTGTCCCAGGGGGCTGGTCAGTCGGTCGCTTTTCTCTCCCTCGACCAGGAGAAGGCGTTTGACAGGGTGGAGCACGACTACCTTCTTGGGACTCTGCAGGCGTTCGGATTTGGACCGCATTTTGTGGCCTGGGTCCGACTGTTATATACCTGTGCCTTCCTGTGCCTTCTCCGGAGGCGGTTGACAGGCCTGGCTTTACCGGGGCCGGGGATGGAGGTGGTTCTCTCGGCCTACGCCGATGATGTCCTTCTGATGTTCACCGACCCTGTTGACCTGCGGAGGATGCGTGAGTGCCAGCAGGTTTTCTCGGCTGCATCCTCCGCCAGGATCAACTGGGGGAAGTGTTCTGGTCTCTTGATGGGTGGGTGGCAGGTGGACTCCCTGCCGGGGGAGATGGCAGGTTTTGCGTGGAGTACCACGCACCTCCTTTATCTGGGGGTCTACCTGAGTCCCGCTGAGGAGGGGTGGCCGGCGAACTGGCAGGAGCTGGAGGCGAAAGTGGTCGCCCGGCTGGGACGTTGGTCAGGCCTGCTTGGTGTGCTCTCTTACTGGGGCAGGGCTATAGTTATAAACCAGCTGGTGGCCTCTCTACTGTGGTACCGGATGGCCACTATGGTCCCATCCTCTTATTTTATAACCATGTTACAGAGGAGATTGGTCAACTTCTTCTGGGGGGAGAGGAACCACTGGGTCTCTGCTGGGGTTCTGAGTCTCCCGTTGGAGGAGGGTGGTCAGGCGCTGGTCTGTATTCGTACCCAGGTGGCGGCTCTCCGACTCAGGACCCTGCGGAGGTACGTCTACTCGGACTACCCTCCTAAATGGCACGTGCTGGCGACGTACTTTTTCCGTCAGGGGCGGTGCCTTCAGGAGGGCTCCCGGCTCCCGGTAGCGGGCATGAGTCGACGCGCTAGGCGGGAGTTGCCTGGCTTTTACCGTGAAGTCCTGAAGGCCAGGAATTTGGTCACCTTCAGCCAGGGCCCTGCTCCTCAGGGGGAGGGGGGTGTCGTGGCTGTGACGGTGGGTATCGAGGAGAGGCGTGTGCATGGAGCGATTCCGGACGAGCTTACCCCCGCTCAGTCGGAATTGTTCATAGGGCCCATGGCCCGGGACCCTCCCCGAGAGCCGGCCCCATGCAACATGAGCCGCCTTTCTGAGATGCCCAGTGTGCCATTCCGTGGCGCGGAGAGGCGAGTACTGTACAGGCTGCTCTTGCACACTCTCCACTTCCTCGCCCTCGTCTTCCGTCCAGACACACCCTGGCGGTCCGTGTTACCACCTGACGAGGGGAGCGGTCCCCAGTGGAGGTATCTCTACAAGGGAGTCCTCCCCCTTTACATCGGGGACCTGGGGTGGAGAGTTTTGCACAAAGCCGTGGCCTGTAATAGGTACTTGAGCCGGTTCACGGACTCTTCCCCTGCTTGTCATTTCTGCGGTGAGGAAGAGACCGTGTTCCACGTGTATATAGAGTGCGAGAGGTTGCAGCCCCTGTTCGAGTATTTGAAAGGGCTGCTCCTCAAGTTTTGGTTACATTTTAGTCCAACGCTATTAATTTATGGGAACCCGGTAAAGAGGGGGGAGGGTCGGGAGGGAGGAGGGGGTCTCCCTGTCGGACTGCTCCTGGGCCTGGCCAAGATGGCCATTCGCGGGTCCAGGCAGCGGGCGGTCGATGGCCGCACAGCGGTCGGCTGCCTGCCCCTTTTCCGGGGTTACGTCCGTGCCCGCGTGTCCCTAGAGAGGGAACACGCGGTGTCCACGGGGACTGTGGAGGCCTTCTGTGAACGCTGGTCACCGCAGGAGATTGAATATATTATAGATAAAAATGTTAATATTTTAATTTGATAATTATGTGTAAATGGTTTTTAAAATTGTGTGAGCTTTCTACCCTTCCTTGTAAATTGTACATTTGTTTAAAAATCTAATAAAAAAACATTTACGGAAAAAAAAAAAAAAAAAAAAAAAAAAAAAGAGCGGGGCCAAGAAAATTGAAGATAGACACAAAATGCTGGAGTAACTCAGCGGGACCGGCAGCATCTCTGGAGAGAAGCAATGGGTGACGTTTCAGGGTCAAGGCCTTTCTTTCAGACTGAAGAAGAGTCTCGACACAAAAAACATCACCCATTGCTTCTCTCCAGAGATGCTGCCGGTCCCGCTGAGTTACTCCTGCATCTTGTGTCCATCTTCAAATGACGTCACGCGCTCCAGACGGCTGTGCGGTCGAATGAAGTCGAGCGCGACCTTCGCGGGACCGTCGCGCCTCAAGGACACGTATGTGGGACAGGGGCTTAAGGGAACCACAGGAGTCTCTGCCTCAAAAAGGCAGCCAGCATCATCAGAGACCCACACCACCCTGACCACACTTTCAAATCATTCCCGACATCGGGAAGCAGGTACTGGAGACTGAAAACTGTAACATCCAGCGTCAGGAACAGCTTCTTCTCTACAGCCATCAGGCTATTAAACACCTCCCGCTGAGTTACTCCAACTTAGGTTTAAACCAGCATCTGCAGTTCCTTCCTGCTCAACCTCCAAATAAACTCTGAGCTACATCGATTTTGTGACATTATTCTTTTGACTTTGCACTGTTATTGTTTGTTTATTTGTCTGTTTTGATATTTTTAAAAATGTATATATTATATATATATTTATTTATAAATCACAAACACATATATAAAACACACATATACATAACACAAACACACATATATAACACACACACACACACACACACACACACACACACACACACACACACACACACACACACACACACACACACACACACACACATTCATGCATACACACACACACACACACACACACACACACACACACACACACACACACACACACACACACCCACACCCACACACACACACACACACACACACACACACACACACACACACACACACACACACACACACACACACACACACACACACACACACACACCCACACACACACACACATACACACACCCACCCACACACACAATATATATATATGCTGAACATTTTTTGGTTATTGTGGCGTTTCCACAGTACTAAGTTCACATATCTGTTGCACGGCTGCAAGTAAGAATTTAGTTAAATCACGTCGAGTCACAGATTGAGGCTTGAATGGTGAAAACAAAGAACTGCAGCTGCTGGTTAATACACAAAAGGACACAAAGTGCTGGAGTAACTCAGGCAGCATCTCTGGAGAAAAGGAATAGGTGATGTTTTGGGACGAGACCCTTCTTCAGACTCATCATCTCTCCACTACTCACTGATCTCAGTGTCTCAACCAGAAACTTCACCTGTCCATGTTCTCCAGAGATGCTGCCTGACCTGTTGAGTTACTCCAGCACTTTGTGTCTATCGTCAGTGTAAACCAGCATAGAAACATAGAAACATAGAAAATAGGTGCAGGAGGAGGCCATTCGGCCCTTTGAGCCAGCACCGCCATTCATTGTGATCATGGCTGATCGTCCCCTATCAATAACCCGTGCCTGCCTTCTCCCCATATCCCTTGACTCCACTAGCCCCTAGAGCTCTATCTAACTCTCTCTTAAATCCATCCAGTGACTTGGCCTCCACTGCCCTCTGTGGCAGGGAATTCCATAAATTCACAACTCTCTGGGTGAAAACGTTTTTTCTCACCTCAGTCTTAAATGACCTCCCCTTTATTCTAAGACTGTGGCCCCTGGTTCTGGACTCGCCCAACATTGGGAACATTTTTCCTGCATCTAGCTTGTCCAGTCCTTTTATAATTTTATATGTTTCTATAAGATACCCCCTCATCCTTCTAAACTCCAGTGAATACAAGCCTGCAGTTCCTTCCCGCACTCAAGGGCACGTTCCCCGATGTTCCAGTGAGAGTTCTGTTGGAATTTACAAGGGTGAAGCTGTGTGATTTTTTTTTTTTGCGTGGCCCTTTAACTTAATCATGCAAATGAGTGATGGAATGCCAAGAGCGGAGCAAAGGAAATGTGAATGTTGTTGGACTCTTGCATCAAAGTGTTTGGGGCGAATCCAAAGTATGATTGCAATTTGGAACTCAACTTTTTGGAACTCTTTATCTGAAGTTGAAATTTTGGATTCCTTCACCAACTCTCTGGTGTGCAGACTGCACAGATTGGTGGGCAGATGGTGGATTCTTTCTGAGAAAAGATACCTGCGCACAGAAAAATAAAACTGCAACTACGCTCCGTCAATATCAATCATTTGACTCCCCAACACAGGTGGAGGAAGGAACTGCGGATGCTGGTTTACACCGAAGATGGACACAAAACGCTGGCGTAACTCAGCGGGACGGGCAGCATCTGTGGAGGGAAGGAATGGGTGACGTTTTGGGTCGAGACCCTTGTTCAGGCCCTTCTTCTTCTGATAACCAACATTCGGAAGAAGGGACTCGACCCAAAACGCCACCCATTCCTCTATCCAGAGATGCTACCCGTCCTGCTGAGTTACTCCAGCATTTTGTGTTTATACCCGACGTTTATACCTCACTCAAATATCATCAAATTGTTGAATGCAGGGGTAGATTTGATGCCTTAAAGCCCTGTCCCACTGTACCAGTTCATTCAAGAGTTCTCCCGAGTTTGCCCTGATTCGAACTCGGAGAATTACGGTAATGGCCGCTCGTGGGTACTCGGGGCTCTCGTGGACATTTTTCAACATATTGAAAAATCTTCACGAGTCTTCCCGAGATTACCGCGTTTCCCGAGTACCTGCCGTTAGCGTTACGAGCCGCTAAGAGACGTCCCCGAGCTCCGACGTTCCCGCTACGTACATTCCGCGTGCTTCCACGAGTTTGATTTTTCTTTTAAACTCGGGAGAGCTCTTGAATTACCCCGTACAGTGGGACAGGGCTATCAGTCTGAGGGGCGGCACGGTGGCACAGCGGTCGAGTTGCAGCCGTACAGCGCCATGGACCCGTGTTCGATACTGACTGCTGTACGGAGTTTGCACGTTCCCCCCGTGACCTGCGTGGGTTTTTTACGAGTATCTTCGGTTTCCTCCCACCCTCCAAAGACACACGTTTGTAGGTTAATTAACTTGGTATAAATGTAAATTGGCCCCAGTGTGTGTGGGATAGCGTTAGTGTGTGGGGATCGCTGGTCAGTGCGGACTCAATGGGCCAAAGGGCCAATTTCCACGCTGTATCTCTAAACTAAACTAAACAACAAAAAATCACTAATTTTAGGATTTTTAGTGAGACCTCGGTTTCTCTTTGTATCTCGGGTGGATTTAAAATTCTTTTTTGGCCAGGATATTGGGTGCAGTTCTGGTCGGCCCATTGCAGTCCCATTTACAGAAGCTGTGCGTCTTTGGAGTGTTGGAGGGAACCGGAGCACCCGGATAAAACCCACGTGGTCACGGGGAGAAGGTACAAGCTCCACACAGACAGCACCCGTAGTCAGGATCGAACCCGGGTCTCTCGCGCTGTGAGGCAGCAACTCTACCGCTGCGCCACCGTGCCTCCCAGTGCATCCTGACCATTTTATTCTATTTGTGAAGGCAGCTGATGAAATAAAACACAAAACTATGAAACAGTCTGAAGAAGGGCCTCGACCCGAAGCGTCGCCCATTCCTTCTCTCCAGAGATGCTGCCTCACCCGCTGAGTTACTCCAGCATTTAGTGTCTACTTTCGATTTAAACCAGCGTCTGCACTTCTTTCTCAAACAAAACTATGAAACCACGGCATGTCCATTAACAATGCAGTTGAACCAATTGTCAAGTAATTGATACAAATGAATTGATAACCTTGTTATAATTTGTCACTTCTTACAATCATCTACTGCAAAAATAGTGGTGGAATTGATTAGAAATTCTCATGCAATTAGTGTGATTAATACTAACTCTATTTTGCGTTGGAGGATTTTTTAAATTATGACTTTTGAAGGAGTGGTCAGATTTCATGATTTGTGTCAATATGTGTGGCTGCATTTTCTTTATTTTTAACCAAAAAGAAAATCGCTGCTTATTATGCTGGCCAGAATCTATGAACAGTTCACAGCTGGGTGGGATGTACAACATACTTTATACATGTCATGTTTCAAATGATTTCAGGCATCTGAGGAAGCCACAAGATCCAATAATCCCCGTTTCAGAAAGCCAGAGTGTCCTTGGAGATCAATCTCAAATCGAAACGTCAAATGAAGTGAGTGCATGGCTTAGATTGGGTTCCTTTTGAAAATCACTTGGAAAAATATTATCAGGCACGTTAGTGGTTGTATTGGACCATTGGGACCAACTGAAATGTTGTCAAATAATTCTGAAATTTTTTACCCCCTTGATTAAAGTCAAGGATGAAGTCTAAAAGTGCGCTTTCTCTTTTAAATAAGAGTGACTTCTAAGCTTTCCCTAAATCATCCAGCCATTTGACATTATCTGTTGAAGCAATGGGAGCAGTAATGATATGTTGGGATTCATTTGGGGGCAGCTTTTATGTTTATTGGTGTACAAGAACAAAGGAAGGTTTAACACAGCTCCTTTTATCCCCAGTGATATTGTATTAGAGACTCTCCTGAGTAACTGCACTATTACACTTCAAAACAAAAATAATGAAAGATTGTGATTCATGTCTCCTTTGCTCAGTAGAAATTACAATGCTCTGCAGAATGCATTCTGCAGATCTTCACATGGATTATGTCTTCACATCTGATGTAAAATCAATTTAGTGAAAGATAAAACAAAAAAACTTGTCAGAGGAAGATTCCATGTTGAATGCCTGTTTGCATTAATTTTATTCCCAGAAACTACTTAAGACTTTTTGCAAACTCTCTGGAAAATACCACTGAATGCTTTAAAATGGTAAAGGGAGATGCGCTGAATGCCCCCCGGGTTTCAGCATCATTTCTGGATTAATGCAGCTCTTTGAGAATCATTTCGGTTGTTTGCTGAGTATTTGGTTTTCTTCTGCTTACAATGTTCACGCTTGAATTTCAGCAGGGAGAAGGCGGAAGATAGCTTCTTGTATGTTGAGTTTAGTTTAGAGATACAGCGTGGAAACAGGCCCTTCGGTGAGACCGCACCGACCAGCGATCCCCGCACAGTAATACTACCCTGCACTCGCCAGGGACAATTTTTTTACATTTCACACACACACACCAAACCAATTAACCTACAAACCTGTACGTCTTTGGAGTTTGGGAGGAAACCGAAGATCCCGGAGAAAACCCGCGCGGGTCACGGGGAGAACGTGCAAACTCCACACAGACAGCACCCGCAGTCGGGATCGAACCTGGGTCTCGGATGCTGTAAGGCAGCCATTCTAGCGCTGCGCCACCGTGCCACTGCATCACCAAGCACCGCAAACAACCTTTCAGTGAAATTGGGATATGCACATGTAGTTATATAACAGTGTAACTTGGAGGAGGAAAATTCGGGATTTTACCTGAAAAAAGCAAGCGATTAAAATAAAATGGAGATTTGAGTTGAAGGGACACGGAATTAAGAAAATACTGTCAATGTGTAATCTGTCGCAGTCTGTCCCTTCCATTGACTCCATCCACACCTCACGCTGCCTTGGCAAGGCCAGCAGCAAAATCAAGGACCAGTCTCACTCCCTCTTCTCCCCTCTCCCATCAGGCAAGAGGTACAGAAGTGTGAAAACGCACACCTCCAGATTCAGGGAGAGTTTCCTCCCAGCTGATATCAGACAACTGAACCATCCTATCAACAACCAGGGAGCGGTCCTGAGCTACCATCCACCTCATTGAAGACCCGCGGACTCTCTTTAATCGGGCTTTACTGGCCTTTATCTTGCACTACATTGAATTCCCTTTATCCTGTATCTGTACACTGCTGGCGGCTCGATTGTAATCTTGAATGGCCTTTCCGCAGACTGGCTAGCAGGCAACGAAAAAGCTTTTCACTGTACCTCGGTACATGTGACAATAAACTAAACTACAACAGAAGTTGGATGAAAGTTTCACAGGGGTTTCATAGTTCAAATTAGAAGCCCTGTGAGACACAGAAAGTTGGAGTAACTCAGCGGGTCAGGCAGCATCTCTGGAGAAAAGGAATAGGTGACGTTTCGGGTCGAGACCCTTCTTCAGACGCCCTGTTATTGGTTTGGAAAAAAAAAGGTATAAATTGGAAGAATGCGTAAAGATTTGGGTAGGTTGGTATTTAAGTCGCGATTCCGTGGCACAACTGGTAGAGCTGCTGCATAAGACCTTGGCAAGGCCCCATTTGGAGTGTTGTGTGCAGCTCTGAACATCCTATTATAGAAAGGATGTGGAGGCTTTGGAGAAGGTGCAGACGAGGTTTACCGGAAGGCTGCCAGCATTACAGGGCTGTGGCTATGAGGACAGGTTGGACCAACTTGGATAACCTTCTCTGGAGTGTCGGACCTGGTAGAAGTATATAAAATGATGAGAGGCATAAATAGGGTGAACTGTACCTTGGATGAACTAGCCACAAAAGTGGACAAATCCCAGCTCAATATGTCTTTGTACAAATTGCCAAAATTCCTTATAACATCAAAGACAATAGACAATAGACAATAGGTGCAGGAGTAGGCCATTTGGCCCTTCGAGCCAGCATCGCCATTCAATGTGATCATGGCTGATCATCCCCAATCAGTACCCCGTTCCTGCCTTCTCCCCATATCCCCTGACTCCGCTATCTTTAAGAGCCCTATCTAGCTCTCTCTTGAAAGTATCCAGAGAACCTGCCTCCACCGCCCTCTGAGGCAGAGAATTCCACAGACTCACCACTCTCTGTGAGAAAAAGCGTTTCCTCGTCTCCATTCTCAATGGCTTACTCCTTATTCTTAAACTGTGGCCCCTGGTTCTGGACTCCCCCAACATCGGGAACATGTTACCTGCCTCTAGCGTGTCCAAGCCCTTAACAATCTTATATGTTTCAATGAGATCCGCTCTCATCCTTCTAAACTCCAGAGCGTACAAGCCCAGCTGCAAAGTTAATGGGAAGAAATGTCAACAATAACTCCAAGAAAGGAGAGCGATTACTAATGTTTGAGACTTACAATTGAAAAGGTTCGTTTTGCAAGCTATCCCATCTAATCCGGTAATACTATACATGAATGCAGTCAAGAGTTTTAATTCTCATCTGTACTGAAACGGAACAATGAAATTCTTACTTGCAGCAGCACGACAGGTTTGTAAACATGTACTCATTAGGTAATACAATCAGTAAATGTAAAAGATGAAGTTCAATAAATAATGTTCAACGATATTGTGCAAATCAAAGTCCCTGGTGGGTTTTTTCCCTCACATTCCAAAGACGTACAGGTTTGTGGGTTCATTGGCTTCAGTTAAAGTTGTAAATTGTCCCTGGTGTGTGTAGGATAGTGTTAACGTTGGGGGATCGCCAGTCGCCACTGACTCGACGGTTTCGGAGCTGTATCTGTAAACTAAACTAATTTGTGTGGAATCTTCACTTTCGGGATCACCCTTAATCACCCGCCCGCACTCAATGCAAATAATTTTTTATTTCATTCACCAACAGGTCTGGTTGGAAATTATGTTAATAAATGTAGCTATTCGTTAGTGATGGGTCTTAAAGCTATGACTGTTCAATGCAATTTCTCAGGTGAAATCATTTGGACAAATTGTTCAAGGCAGTGGTTTTTTTATTAGCATTTTTCATGCTTGATTATATGGACTAACAATCAATACAGATGTTTTTAAA
Source organism: Malacoraja senta (assembly GCA_038087875.1). NCBI lineage: Eukaryota > Metazoa > Chordata > Chondrichthyes > Rajiformes > Rajidae > Malacoraja > Malacoraja senta. Next base: position 191,860,905 of record CM075978.1, read on the forward strand.
AATAAAAAGAGTATCCTAACTACACGAATGCTCTCATTTATTGTAATGTTTCACGTGTGGCTTACGATTGGTAATTTGTCCTGTTACATGATTCAATACAAATAAAATGTAAATTCAATTCATTTACCATGGAATTGATGATCTGTCGGCATTAACTAATGTTTGCAATGAATTCTGTTACATTAGTAAATAGACATCACTGATTAATCATTAAACCATACTGTACATACCCTTTAACTTCCAATGCCCTTCTTCGCTAAACCACTGTAACATTGGCTGAAGGGTCAAACGTTGTATTATATATATTTTTTTTAGTTCAGTTTAGTTTCTAGTCACGTGAACCGAGGTACAGAGTAAAGGGCCTGTCCCACTTGGCGATTTTTTTCGGCGACTGCCGGCATCATTGACTGACGTATCAGGTCACCGAACAATTTGCGGTCTGATGCCGCGTGATGACGTTTGACGTGTTTTTTCAAGGGTCGTAACATTTTTTTTAGTCGCCACTGGATTTTGTAATGTTCAAAATCTTTTGGCGACCCTGATACGACGCCGGCAGTCGCCGAAAGAAATCGCCAAGTGGGACAGGCCCTTAAAGCTTTTTTACGGACCACCTTAAATTGGAGGAGCAGCACCTCATATTTCGCTTGGGCAGTTTGCACCCCAGCGGTATGAACATTGACTTCTCTAGTTTCAGGTAGTCCCTACTTTCTCCACCCCTTCTCAGCTCTCCCTCAGCCCACTGGCTCCACCTCTTCCTATCTTCTTCCCGTTCCCCCCCCCCCACCCTCACATCAGTGGGAAGAAGGGTTTTGACCCGAAACGTCGCCTATTTCCTTCGCTCCATTGATGCTGCCTCACCCGCTGAGTTTCTCCGGCATTTTTGACTACCCTTAAAGCTTTTGTTGAGTGCTAACCAGCAAGTGGAAAGACAAAGGTACACAAAAAATGTCTGAAAAAGGGTTTCGGCCCAAAACGTTACCTATTTCCTTCGCTCCATAGATGCTGCTGCACCCGCTGAGTTTCTCCAGCATTTTTGTGTACCTTCGATTTTCCAGCATCTGCAGTTCCTTCTTTAACACAAGTGGAAAGACAATACATGTTTACAATCGAGCCATTCACAGTGTATAGATACATGATAAGGGAATAACGATAAGTGCAAGGTAAAGACAGTAAAGTCTGATCAAAGATAGTCCGAGGGTCTCCAATCATGTAGATAGTATTGATTTGAGGAAGGACATTCTTGCTATTGAGGGAGTGCAGCGTAGGTTTACAAGGTTAATTCCCGGGATGGCGGGACTGTCATATGCTGAGAGAATGGAGCAGCTGGGCTTGTACACTCTGGAGTTTAGAAGGATGGGAGGGGGTCTCATTGAAACATATAAGATTGTTAAGGCTTGGACACACTAGAGGCAGGAAACATGTTCCCGATGTTGGGGGAGTCCAGAACCAGGGGCTCCAGTTTAAGAATAAGGAGTAAGCCATTTAGAACGGAGACGAGGAAACACTTTTTCTCACAGAGAGTGGTGAGTCTGTGAAACTCTCTGCCTCAGAGGGCGTTGGAGGCAGGTTCTCTGGATGCTTTCAAGAGAGAGCTAGATAGGGCTCTTAAAAAATAGCGGAGTCAGGGGATATGGGGAGAAGACAGGAACGGGGTACTGATTGGGGACGATCAGCCATGATCACATTGAATGGCGGTGCTGGCTCGAAGGGCCAAATGGCCTACTCCTGCACCTATTGTCTATTGTATCACACGAGTGCTCTCTCGTTGTTGGAAAGATGGTTCAGTTGTTGTGTGTGGGAAGAAACTGCAGATGCTGGTTCACAGCGAAGGTACACACAAAAACGCTGGAGTAACTCAGCGGGACAGGAAGCATCTCTGGAGAGGAGCAACGGGTGGCGTTTCGGGTCGAGACTCTGAAGAAGGGTCTCGACCAGAAACGTCACCCGTTCCTTCTCGCCAGAGATGCTGCCCGGCCCGCAGAACGACTCCGGCATTTTGTGTCGCCCTTCTTCAGGCTGTTACAGGTATGCTGTCGGGGGCGGGAAGATTGCAACCTTCACGTGGTCCGCCCTGTTTCGACGAATGCAATCGACCCGGCGTGCACAATCAAATAAGATCAAATAGAACAAGTTGTCCTACAGCTTTAGGCTGTGCACGCCGTACGCAAGAGGAAGAAGTCAAGTCAAGTCAAGTCACTTTTATTTCTATAGCACATTTAAAAAACAACTCTCGTTGGCCAAAGTGCTTTACATTGGTGGAGGTACTAACATTATACAACAGTGGTTCATAGATTAAATACAAACATAAATACATACATATAGCCCTCACTCAGAGGACGTCAAGAAGGCTGGAGAGTAAAGATGAGTTTTAAGTCTCGACTTAAAGGAGTCGATGGAGGGGGCAGTTCTGATGGGAAGGGGGATGCTGTTCCACAGTCTAGGAGCTGCAACCGCAAAGGCGCGGTCGCCCCTGAGCTTATGCCTAGGCCGCGGGATGTTCAGTAACCCCAAGTCGGCCGATCTGAGGGACCTCAGAAGAAGAAGAAGAAGAAGGAGGAGGAGGAGGAATGCTGGAGCCAATTTGAATCATCACCTGAAATCTGCTCGCAAGTCAAACTACAGAGAGAAGGGAAAGAAGTTAAACTTGTGAAACGTGTTATCATAGTTTGGTTTTGTCAGCTCATCACATGCAGTGGAGTGACTTGTTACAGTAGATGTTACTGCCACAAGGCAATAACGCTGAATATCTAGAAACATCCGCAGAGGTGAAGAAAATGCTTCAAGCAATTATGCCTACAAAATGTTGGTGGCTGTTCTCGTGTGTGTGTGCGTGTGTATCTATTGTCGCTCTCCTTGCCATCTGTTCATCTATATTAAATGGTCTTTAGTTCCAGTGTGGCCTTGCGCTGATAATATTCCTAAAAAACAACCCCTCTTCTTTATTAGAACCACCGTTTGATATAAATACAAATAGCAGTGTTGCTGCTGGCACTGACAAGGCTATAGTGTACACTCCCCGATACACGTGTGGTCTTTATTAGTAGTTGTAGAATCAGAAATACTTGGATATCACACTTCCCCGATTATGGATGTCTGCCAAAGCACCTTGATGAACCACTTTGCAACTCTTGCTCGGATTGTGCTAATTTGTAAGACTTCGAGTCAGAATCATTTTTAGCTCACCGGTTAAAGGAAACAGGAGGTTGCGAGCCACCCAAGCTTGGCTAGAACGTCACTTGGGCTGGTGACCTTACTCGAGGTAAAAAAAGAAAAACTCTGCCGATCAGACAGAACCCTGGACCGTTCTTCCAAACACGGGTCGGCATTCCTCGCTGAATCACAGGTAGATGATACCTTCTCACAAGAATCACACAGCCCCGCCGAAGATTTTCTTCTCTCCTTTACGATCGAACGATTTGTGCCTTGAAGGTAGAATTGTAAAAGTAGTGATTCTGGCAATAGACACAAAATGCTGGAGTAACTCAGCGGGACGGGCAGCATCTCTGGAGAGAAGGAATGGGCGACGTCTCGGGTCGTGAAACCCTTCTTCAGACTGAGAGTCAGGGGAGAGGGAGACGAGAGATCTGGAAGGGTCAGGTGTGGAAAGACCAAAGTGGGACTACGACCGAGGACAATGAAGATCAAGGAATTCTGACGACCGACTCTGCAATCTGATCGATGACTGTTGGTTTGAGGGTCACACCTGCCTGGCAGGTAAATGTTGGTTTGGCTGCTCTTGTGGCTCTTGGGCGTTTTATGAGCACAGCCACCATGAGGAGCAGCGTGAAGGCGAGGTGGCTACCTCCTCCGATCCACCAAACACTACGAGCCCACCCTGGAGATGTCACAGGGAGAAGGGAGAAGGAGGCAATGCAGAGGTGAGCAACCCTTGTGAAATATGCAGGGGTAAGGAAACTGTAACTTCACACAGACTGAAGATTACCAGTGCAAGTCAATAAATTATTAACATGGCTGCAGGGTTTTCATTAACTTTTACATTTGGAAGAAAAATGACCGAAGGCAGAATAACTGGCAATTTTAATAGGGGAAGCAATCTTCCTGGAGATGCTCCCTGTTGTACGACAGGCTTCTCTGTAACCCTCGACTTTTGTTTGAGAAATGAACTATTAGTTTAATTTAATATTACTTCGACTTGGAACCTCTTTGATTAATAGTCTGAAAGTGTTAAAGAGTACTTTTCTTTCTGGCTTTAAATGCAGAATGAAGACACCCTAACAAAGGGTGTGTGTTGAAATGCATTGAAAACTGTTAATTATATTCAGCTGTTGATTTACCTCGAAGAATATTCTCTATTTTTTTCAGTTGCTAGATTTTGAACTAATATGGATTTTGTAACTGAGAGACATTTTTTGTTCTCATTTAAGTGGGTTGACTTATAAAGCACTTTTTTTTTAAAAGTGCTAAAAATACTATATAGTGTCAAGTTAGGGGTCAGGGGTTATGGGGAGAAGGCAGGAGAATGGGGTTAGGAGGGAGAGATAGATCAGCCATGATTGAATGGGGGAGTGGACTTGATGGGCCGAATGCCCGAATTTGGCTCCTATGACTTATGACTTTAATGACCTTATGACCTCATTGGAAAAATCTCTGGAACAATTCTGGACAGCACAGACCTCCTCTCAAATTGCCAAACAAACCTAATCAATGGAACGAGAGACGAATTAATCTCACTAATAGATACCATTATGGCCACATTATACACGGCTTCTCCAAACATTGTTTAAACAAGGGGGCTTTTAATTGCCGTGATCAGCGTACAATTCCTTTCACATGCTTATGACAAAAGGAAGTGACGTCTGTGGGATTCTTATCTTGCTTCATTCATCTAATTATGAGAGTTAATTCGGCAAAGCTGATGATATTAGACGTTCATTCCATGCATGCATAATTCATATTAATCGATTGAACCGTTTCAGAAATACTTTTGAAGAAAAATGATGCCATTAGCGCGGGTTTTTAATACAAGTCAGAGCTGAGGAAGCAGCGAGTTTCGAAACCTCGCCAAAACATTGTTAATTGTCATAAGCATTTTAAATTGATTATTGCTACATTAACATGTGACATTCCATTTGTCACCGGTGGATTTGGAAATAAATGTATTTAATGGGAAAGCTGGGGGGAGTTGCAGAGAACATGTGTATTCTCTCATTATAGTCAATGGGTAGCTGCAGGGACATTCAAAGATCACTCAATTATCAGTTTGTATTGGGAAAATATTCTGTTCATGTACCTATATTATACATGAAAGTCGAGAATATTATTGTGCGATCTTCAATTGTACGTCAATTAGAAACCATTTATTAAAAACAAACTTGGTTTTAGTTTCGTTTCGTTTAGAAACATAGAAATGTAGAAAATAGACCATTCGGCCCTTCGAGCCAGCACCGTTCCTGCTTTCTCCCCATATCCCTTAATTCCTTTAGCCCTGAGAGCTAAATCTAAAGGGCCTGTCCCACGAGCATGCGACTGCATGCGGCAAGCGCTACCTAACGTGGTCGCTTGAGCCGTGCGGCCTCGCGGGGCCGGTCCCACTTCGATCGCCGGAGCCGCATGGAGTTGTGCGGAGCTGGTCCCGACATTGCGCGGGGCTCCGAAAAACTGACACTGTTCAAAAATCCCGCGCGGCAACGGCCTGCCGGCCCGCAGCCGCCTCGACGCCGTACGCACCGCCTCGACGGGCGTGCGCAGCGTCTCGACGCCCTACGTCACACGTGAACTTCCCGCGGACTTCGCTCGAACTTCACGTCAATCACTCGACCTCCGCGCGCCCCCGCTTCCGGTTTGGTCGCGCTCTGTTCGGGGATCACTTGACCTCCGCGCGACCTCCGCGCAGCCCCCCGCTTCCGGTTAGGTCGCGCTTGCCGCATGCAGTTGCATGCTTGTGGGACCGGCCCTGTACGGGGATCACTCGACCTCCGCGCGACCTCCGCGCGGCCCCCGCTTCCGGTTAGGTCGCGCTTGCCGCATGCAGTCGCATGCTCGTGGGACAGGCCTTTAAATATCTCTCTCTCTCGAGAAAACATCCAGTGAATCGGCCTCCACTGCCTTCTGTGGCAGAAAATTCCACAGATTCACAACTCTCTGGGTGAAAAAGTTTTTCCTCAACTCAGTCCTAAATGGCCTACCCCTTATTCTTAAACTGCGACCCCCTGGTTCTGGACTCCCCCCAACATCGGGAACATCTTTCCTGCAAGTTTAGTTTAGTTCAGAGATACAACGTGGAAACAGGCACTTGAATCCGCACCGACCAGCGATCCCCGCACACTGACATTATCCTCCACACACGAGGGACAATTTACGATTTTTATCAAGCCAATTGACCTGTACGTCTTTGGAGTGTGGGAGGAAACCGGAGCTCCCAGAGAAAACCCATGCATGTCACGGGGAGTACATGCAAACTCCATACAGACAGCACCCGTAATCAGGATCGAACCCGGGTCTCTGGCGCTGTAAGGCATCAACTGTACCGCCGCGCCACCCCGCAGCCCCAGCTTTCACTTCACAACGAACTACAGGAGAACAAAAGCTGCATCAACGCACCTGCCTGTGGATATATTTTGAACATCAATAACTTTCCAATTCCTACAATTAAAAATGTCTAAAAGTTGATTTGCTCCATTTGTCACCGACAGAGAAATCAGAATATGCATTGTTTCACACAACAGATGTTCCAAGGATAGTTTGTGCAAAACAAAAACTGTCCAATTAGTTCCTTACGGTGGCTGAGGTAAAAGAAATGTATTGCATTCTGGATGTTCAGTCAAATATAACACAGTTCTTGTTAAAATAATGTTAAATCCAATAAGATATTATTGCACAGATTCAATATGTATTGGAATTTAACAAAGCATTTAGTCCGTAATTAAACAAACATGACACAATTTCTCTGTGTTAAATGACTACTCTGTACATATAAACAATTACATCTCTGAAGCATCTTTTCTGTTGAATTTTGCCCGGTTTCATGTAAAAGTTATGTCATTAAATTAAAGATAAAGGTGGCACAATGTCACAACCTCGCAGCACCAGAAACCCAGGTTGAATCCTGACCTCGGGTGCTGGCTGTGTGGAGTTTGCATGTTCGCCCTGTGACCTGCATGGGATTCCTCTGGGTGCTCCTGTTTCCTCCCACATCCCAAATGCGTGCGTATTTGCAGGTTAATTGGCCTGTGTGATTTGCCACTAGTGTGTAGAGAAAGTGGGATAACGTAGAACTGGTGTATGGGCGATCGATGTTCGGTGGCGACGTAGTCGCCTGAAGGGCCTATTTCAATGCTGTATCTTTCAATTCAATTCAAAAAGTAAGTAAGTAAGTAAGTTTATTGGCCAAGTATTCACATACAAGGAATTTGCCTTGGTGCTCCGCCCACAAGTAACAACATGACATACAGTGACAGTTACGAATGACTCAGAAAACACTAAACATTAATAATAATAAAACATTAATGATAAAACATCATTGATCAAGCATGTGAACCAACAAAATACCAGATCAAAGGGAGGCTACAGATTTTTGGCTGTTGAGTAGAGCAACTACTCGTGGATAAAAACTGTTTTTATGTCTGGCTGTGGCAGCTTTGACAGTCCGGAGTCGCCTTCCAGAGGGAAGTGATTCAAAGAGTTTGTGGCCAGGGTGAGAGGGGTCAGAGATGATCTTGCCCGCTCGCTTCCTGGCCCTTGCAGTGTACAGTTCATCAATGGAGGGAAGGTTGCAGCCAATAATCTTCTCTGCTGATCGGACGATTCGCTGAAGCCTCCAGGTGTCGTGCTTGGTGGCTGAGCTAAACCAGACCATGATGGAGAAGGTGAGAACAGACTCTACGATGGCCGTGTAGAATTGGACCATCATTGCCTGTGGCAGATTGTGCTTCCTCAGCTGCTGCAGGAAGTACATCCTCTGTTGGGCCTTTTTGACTGTGGAGTCGATGGTAGCCCCCCAATTAAGGTCCTTGGAGATGATGGTTCCCAGGAACTTAAAAGACTCCACAGATGTGACTGTGGTGTTGTTGATGGTGAGTGGGGTGAGGGGAGGGGGAGCTCTCCTAAAGTCTACAATCAATTCCACTGTCTTAAGAGCATTGAGCTCCAGGTTGTTGCGATGACACCAGGACGCCAAGTGTGACACTTCCTGTCTGTAGGCAGATTCCTCCCTATCCTGGATCAGTCCAATCAGGGTTGTGTCGTCCGCGAACTTGAGAAGCTTGACAGAGGTGTATGTGGAGGAGGTGCAGTCGTTGGTGTAGAGAGAGTAGAGGAGAGGGGAGAGTACGCAGCCTTGCGGTGCTCCTATGCTGAGCGTTTGCAGGTCCGAGATGTGCTTTCCCAGCCTCACCTGCTGCTTCCTGTCTGTCAGGAAGTTGGTGATCCACTGACAGAGGGGTTCAGGCACAGTCAACTCGGAAAGTTTGGAGTAGCTCTGGCACAATGGTGTTGAATGCAGAGCGAAAATCAACAAACAGGATCCTCGCATAGGTCCCCTGGCGGTCTAGGTGCTGCAGGATGAAGTGCAGGCCCAGGTTGACTGCATCATCCACAGATCTATTGGCCCGATATGCAAACTGCAGAGGGTCCAGCAGGGGGTTCGTGATATTTTTCAGCTGAGCCAGCACAAGCCTTTTCAGTTTCAATACTTAGTTTTTTTTTTGTTCTAGTCACTGAATGGGACAGCCCTTTCCATGTTTCCTCTCTCCATCCTTTCATCCTGACTACAGTATCTGTAGACCGTTGGAAGACTGCATTAGGGCGGCACGGTGGCGCAGCGGTAGAGTTGCTGCCTTACAGCGCCAGAGTCCCGGGTTCAATACTGACTGCGGGTGGTGTCTGTACCGGGGTTTGTACGTTCTCCCCGTGACCGTGTGGGTTTTCTCCGGGTGCTCTGGTTTCCCCCACACTCCAGAGACGTACAGATTTGTAAGTTAATTGGATCCGGTAACGATTGTAAATTGTCCCTTCTGTAGGATAGTGGTGGTCGGCACGGACTCGGTGGGCCGACGAGCCTGTTTCCGTGCTGTATCTCTAAACATGTTGGGTAATTGAATGCTAAGACTTGTACAGAATGTCCTGCCACTCGACCAATTAAACTTCCTGCCACTTGTCATAGTGGCAGGAAGGTTTAGGTCTCATGTGCGATCAGGGAAGTCCCAAACTTGCCGTTCGAGCAGCGCTGCTGATGCCTGACCTCTGGCCTGCAATTCCCCACAACTATTGCAGAATCCAGGAAGTGCATGGGGCTGGTTTACAAACAGCACACAAAATGCTGGAGTACCTCAATGGGCCAGGCAGCATCTCTGGAGAACATGGATATAGAGTCACTGAGTCATAGGGTGGAAACAGGCCCTTCGGCCCAACTTGCCCACACTGGGCAACATATCCCCTCTACACTAGTCCCACCTGCCTGCGTTTGGCCCATATCCCTCTAAACATGTCCTATCCATATGTGACGTTTAGGGTCGGGACCTTTCTTCACCCGACCCAAAACGTCACCAATCCATGTTCGGCAGAGATGCTGCCTGACCCCTTGAGTTCCTCCAGCACTTTGTGTTTTACACAAGATTCCAGCACCTGCAGTTCCCTCGTGTCTCCTTTTCTCCGGCAAGTTATGCATCCCAATCTAACATGCGGAGCTGGCTGGGTCCGTCATGGCGGGGCCCTGTGCAAGCTCGTGGTTTCTTGCCATCTAGAGGGCAGAAGCAGAAGCGGATGCTGTAAAGATTGACACTTGTCAGTTGTGCTTCGGCACCAGGAGGGATCTATTAAATGGGCAGCACAGTGTCACAGCGGTAGAGTTGCTGCCTGACAGCGCCAGAGGCAGGGGTTCGATCCTGACTACAGGTGCTGCCTGCACAGAGTTTGGACATTTTCCCATGACCTGCTTGGATTTTCTCCGGGTGCTCCGATTTCCTCCAACACTCAAAAGATCAACCAAAGGTTAGTAGGTTAATTGGCTTTGGTAAAGATTTTGTAAATTGTCCCTAGTGTGTGCAGGATAGAGCTAGTGTACTGGGATCACTGGCCGTCGCGGACTCGGTGGGCCGAAGGGCCTGTTTCCGTGCTGTATCTCTAAAACTAAACCAAATGAAATACTTTAAAGCAGTGAGCATGTTTACAAACACCTCTTAAACTCTCAAGGTATTTAAATCCACTGCCAGGGTGATGTTAGAAGCAGATACGATAGCGATCTTCAAGAGGTATTTAGATGGGCACATGAACAGGTAGGGGGGGGGCATGGTCGATATGGACCACGTGCAGGCAGGTGGGATAGGTTAGATTGGCATCATGGTCGGTCAGCACAGATAAGAGGGGCCGAAGGGCCTGGTCCTGAGTTGAATTGTTCTAAGTTCAATGTTTTATTTTCCAACAATCTTTGGACAACAGTAATGGGCCTGTCCCACTCAGGCTATTTTGGGGCGACTGTCATAGTCGTAGCAGGTGGCCGAAAAACCGGCGTCTGGACCCCCCTTCGACATAAAATTTGAAATAGAATCATTACTTTAACAACAACAAAAACCAAAGTCAGCACCGGCGGCAACCTACGTCACCTGGCGACAACCTACGTTAGCCTGGTGACAACTTCGACAGCACCTACGTCGGGAGAAGTCAAGCTACGCTCATTGGCGTCAAACCCACTGTCGCCGACTGTCTCCGAAAATTTTTCAACGTGTTGAAAATCCAGCGGCAACCAGAAAGATGCTAGGACTCTTTAGGCGACTGAGGAGACGACTCACCCTGGCGACCATGTGGCGACAGCCTAGTCGCCTGTAGTCGCCTAAAAAATCGCCTAAGTGGGACAGGCCCATAAGCGATCTATTCTTCTATTTGAAGGCAGGAACTGCAGGTGCTGGTTTACACTGAGACAGACACAAAATGCTGGGGTAACTCAGCGGGACAGGCAGCATCTTTGGAGAGATGGAATGAGTGACGTTTTGGGTCAAGTCCCCGTTTCTATCCAGAGACGCTGCCTGTCCCGCTGAGTTACCCCAGCATTTTGTGTCTGTTCTTCTATTTGCTTGAGGGAGAGGTTTCTCACAGATGAGAGAATTTCATTTCGACAAATCTGTTTAGTTTCAGCAGCAACCGTGAATCATCGGCAGTTAAATCGAGTTGAGTTACAGATGGAGGCTTGAATGGTGGAAACATAAGAACTGCAGATGCTGGTTAAAACACTAAAGGACACAAAGTGCTGGAGTAACTCAGTGGTTTACTCTGGAGAACATGGGTAGGTGACATTTCAGGTCGAGACCCTTGGGATATTTTCTAAATCCTATTCAAACCGTTAACTTAAACACAAAAGTCACAGCGGTAAAGTTGCTGCCTTACAGCGAACGCAGCGCCGGAGACCACGGTTCGATCCCGATTACGGGTGCCGCCTGTACGGAGTTTGTACCTTCTCCCCGTGACCTGCGTGTGGTTTTCTCCGAGATCTTCGGTTTCCTCCCACACTCCAAAGACGTACAGGTTTGTAGGATAATTGGCTTGGTATAAATGTAAAAAGAATTGTCCCCAGTTGGTGTAGGATCGTGTTAGTGTGCGGGGATCGCCGGTCGGCGAGGACCCCGGTGGGCCGAAGGGCCTGTTTCCGTGCTGTATCTCTAAACTGAACCAAACAAAAAGGACACAAAGTGCTGGAGTAATTCAGCGGGCCAGGCAGCATCTTTGGAGAACATGGATAGGTGATGTTTAGGGTCGGGAACTGCTCCAGACTTTTCTTGTAAACCAGCATCTGCAATTCCTTATATCCACAAGTTAATCAAGAATATTTAAATATGCTTAAAAAACACCTCAACTATCAAAAAAAATGAACCACTCCAAACTTGCTGTTCCCCTCTAGTGAGTTTATTAATCTGCGCCAAGAATCCAGCTTCAGAGAGCAATGAGAGAAACAACCATTAACAGTTCACAAAAATAGACACAAGGTGACTTAGTGGGACAGGCTGCATCTCTGGAGAACATTTTGGGTCTGGAGATGTTTTGGGTCAGGAACCCTTCATCAGACAGAAAAGTCATGGGCCTGTCCCACTGTACGAGTTCACCCAAGAGCTCTCCCGAGTTTAAAAAATAAATCAAACTCGTGGTAAGCACGTAGAATGTACGTAGCGGGTACGTCGGAGCTCGGGGACGTCTCTTAGCGGCTCGGAACGCTAACGGCAGGTACTCGGGAAACGCGGTAAGCTTGGGAAGACTCGTGAAGATTTTTCAACATGTTGAAAAATGTCCACCAGAGCCCCGAGTACCTACGAGCGGCTATTACCGTAATTCTCCGAGTTCGAATCGGGGGAAACTCGGGAGAACTCTTGAATTGGCTCGTACAGTGGGACGGCCCCATCAGTCCCGACCCGAAGCTTTGCCTATGTGTGTCCTTCAGAGTTGCTGCCTGACTCACTGACTTACTCCATCACTTTCTGTCCTACACATGATTCCAGCATCTACAGTTCACCGTGTCTCTAAGTAATGGGAAGGTACGGACCATAGGCAGGTGGGACATTTCCTAAATCCTATTCAAACGGTTAACTTAAACAAGAAAAGAGAAAGGTAGACACAAAAAATGCTGGAGTAACTCAGCGGGTGAGGCAGCATCTCGGGAGAGAAGGAATGTGCAACGTTTCAGGTCGAGGCCCTTCTTCAGACTCTGAAGAAAAGAAAAGTCTGAAGAAGGGTCTCGACCAGAAAAATCACCCATTCCTTCTATCCAGAGATGCTGCCCGTCCCGCTGAGTTACTCCAGCTTTTTATATGCCTACCTTCAAAAGACACAAAGTGCTGGAGTGACTCAGCGGGTCTGGCAGCAACTCTGGAGAACATGGATAGGTGACGTTTCGAGTCGGGACCCTTTGTCAGGCAGTTCACCATAGCTTCCATATTCATGTGAGCATGTGTAAATGCAGGAGATGCTCTCAGTGTGACATTGGCAAACAGCAGGAGATTGATTGAAATTTCTCACCAACGCACAAAGCAGCTCACACTGATTGAGGTCAGTGTTGGGGGAGACGGCAGTGTTAGATCCTGGGCAGCTGTGGTGTTTTGAAGCGGGGATAGGAATGTAATGCTTCATAGGGCAGGGGGTATGTTGCCGTCACCTGCAACCCCCCCCCCCCCTTCCCTCACCCCACGGTTATTGGCACCATGTTCACTCCTGACCTCTGTCTCTGCGGAGTTTGCACCTTCTACTTTTAGATAGATAGACAACAGGTGCAAGAGTAGGCCATTCGGCACTTTGAGCCAGCACCGCCATTCATTGGGATCATGGCTGATCATCCCCAATCAGTACCCCGTTCCTGCCTTCTCCCCATATCCCCTGACTCCGCTATCTTTAAGAGCTCGATCTGACTCTCTATTGAAAGTATCCAGAGAACCTGCCTCCACTGCCTTCTGAGGCAGAGAATTCCACAGACTCACCACTCTCTGTGTGAAAAAGTGTCTCCTCGTCTCCGTTCTAAATGGCCTTACCCCTTATTCTTAAACTGTGGCCCCTGGTTCTGGACTCCCCCAACATCGGGAACATTTTTCCTGCCTCTAGCATGTCCAAACCCTTAACAACCTTATATGTTCTACAGGTGCTCCGGTTTCCTCCCACTTCTCAAAGACGTGCAGGTTTGTGCCTGATTTGGCCCTCTGTAAATTACCCCTGATGTGGAGAGGTAGAGGCTGGGAGGTTGTTGATGTAAATGTAAAGAGAACTAAATGGGTTTATTGGGCTGTCCCACTTGGGCGACCTAATTGGCGAGTTTAGAAGAATTTTAAAAAATGACATGTTGAAGACCTCATTCAACTATGTTGAAGACCTCATTCAACTATGTAGAAGACCTCTTTCGACCTCATTCGACTATGTTGAAGACAAGCTACGACTAGCTACGACTAGCTACGACTAACTTCGGGAAAATTGGACACCGAATAGTGGAGAGTAAAGACGACCTCCTTCGATCTCCTTCGACCTACCTTCGACTATGATGAAGACTACCTTCGACTACCTTTGACTACCCTCGGTTACCTATGACTAACATGCCGACCTACTACGACCTACTATGACTAAACCTACGAGTAAAAAAAGTATTGATTTTTTCCATGGCGACCATTTTTTACTCGCGGGCATTTTTAACATATTGAAAAAAACGCCGCGATCTAGCTGAGGCCTCGAGTAAGCGGAGACCACTCTCAAGCATGAAGGAGAGTTGCGAAGACCTCCTACGACCTCGTGTCGACCATGCTGCGAGTATGAGTCGAGGGCAAACTCGCAGATTAGGTCGCCCAAGTGGGACTGGCCCTTTACTGTAGGATTAGTGTAAATGGATAGTCCATGGTTGGTACGGACTCAGTGGGCTGAGGGATCTGAGCTAATACTCTATCTCGCTATGACGATGACAATTTAACTTTTATGATGACTTTTTCCGATACCGTTGATATTTTCTAAGTTATCAGGTTGTTTAAAATAGACTCACATATTTTCCCTTTTACGGTGGGGTCTGTAGTTCCCTGTTTCAGTTTCTATTTCAATATTGTCACATGTACAAGGTACAGTGAAAAGCTTTTGTTGCGGAAGCATGACACACGATTACAATCGTGCCATTTACAGTGTACGGATGCATGATAAGGGAATAACGTTTAGTGCAAGGTGATTCCAGAAAGGTCTGATCAAAGATAGTCCGAGGGTCACCAAGGAGGTAGATAGTAGTTCAGGACTGCTCTCTGGTTGTGGTAGGATGGTTCAGTTGCCTGATAACAGCTGGGAAGAAACTGTCCCTGAATCTGAATGTGTGCGTTTTCACACTTCTGTACCTTTTGCCCGATGGGAGAGGGGAGAAGAGGGAGTGGCCAGGGTGCGACTCGTCCATGATTATACTGCTGGCCTTGCCAAGGCAGCGTGAGGTATAAATGGAGTCAATGGAAGGGAGGTTGGTTTGTGTGATGGTCTGGGCTGCGTCCACAATTCGCTGCAATTTCTTGCGGTCTTGGATGGAGCTGTTCCCAACCCGTGCTGTGATGCATCCTGATAAAGTGCTTTCTGTGGCGCATCTGTAGAAGTTGGTGAGAGTTGTAGGGGCCATGCTCAACTTCTTAAGCCTTCTAAGGAAGTAGAGGCGTTGGTGTGCTCCCTCTCCATCCTGTCTTTAACAGAACCCATAGCCTTCTGCTGGAGGAGGTAGTTGAGATACAGACAGGTACATGGATAGGACAGATTTAGCGGGATAGGGGCCAGACGCAGGCAGGTGAGACTGGTGTAGATGAGACATGTTGGTCATTGTGAGCAAGTTGGGCTGAAGGGCCTGTTTCCAGGCCGTAAGACTGTGACTTGAAATAATCCTAAATTCCTGCACTATGCTTGGTGTGTAGTCATTGTTTTCATCTGTGGAATGTTGTAGCCAGCTGGCACCCGGCTTCCATCCTGCAAGGCCCAACGAACATCAATTTAATGAATGACCTGATAATCTGTTCAAGTGAAGCCACTTGAAGAATTGATGTTGGCGGGAGCCCCAGAAAGAAATTCTTCCGTGCTTGCCTTCAGAGTGGTGACGTGAGGACAACTGTGTCCACACCAGTGGACAAAATAAACCCAAACGCTTCCCGGACATCCCGGCGGTAGGAGCATTGGTTTCCCTAACTTCCAGTAACCCTTGCATCCCCTCTCTCTCCGTCCCAAGTCGTGGTACTAGTTTCACTGTCGTCCTGCTGGGTTTCGTTGTTTTGTGTGTCCCTCGTTATCACCTCCTCCACAGCCAACAATGGACCATTGTGGGCTCCATCTTTCCTGGCTTTGGCGTGTCCTTTTGCACAGCTCCCTCATTCACTCATTTGTGCTATGTACATTTTCGCACCTCTCGTCTCCCTTTCCCCCCCCCGACTCCCGGTCTGAAGGAGGGTCTCGTCCCGAAACGTCACCCATTCCTTTCCTCCAGAGATGCTGCCTGACCCGCTGAGTCACTCCACCAGTTCTGTGTCTATCTGCCAAAGGTTCAGTTCGATGGCACTGAGTCCAAAATAATAGCCGCTCTCCCATCAGCTCCAATTAGTGTCTGAGCTTATTTTAAGAATGCCATAGATCTCTTGCCAAATCTGTTGCTGCCAATTTTCCATCTGGGTCATTTATCACAAAGCTGCTTTCCCTACTTGCCGCAGACGTTATTGCAATAGATTTTGCTTCAGAAATGACTGTGAGGCTAACAGCCCTTTACTGCTACAGTATATTAATGCGTAAATTAGACAGCACAGTGAGATCCATGGTTAAATACAGAGGCCTTGCAAATTGGTGCTTGGGTTGGAGGGCATCACCAGAAGCTGTGGCTTTGTAAACAAAAAAAAGACTTGGCATTGAAACACATGGAATGGCACCAGGTTGCTGCTCAGATGAAATTAATTGTGAGCTAAACACAAAGTAGACAACAGACAATAGACAATAGGTGCAGGAGCAGGCCATTCGGCCCTTCGAGCCAGCACCGCCATTCAATGTGATCATGGCTGATCATCCCCAATCAGTACCCCGTTCCTGCCTTCTCCCCATATCCCCTGATTCCGCTATTTTTAAGAGCCCTATCTAGCTCTCTCTTGAAAGCATCCAGAGAACCTGCCTCCACCGCCCTCTGAGGCAGAGAATTCCACAGACTCACCACTCTCTGTGAGAAAAAGTGTTTCCTCGTCTCCGTTCTAAATGGCTTACTCCTTATTCTTAAACTGTGGCCCCTGGTTCTGGACTCCCCCAACATCGGGAACATGTTTCCTGCCTCTAGCGTGTCCAAGACCTTAACAATCTTATATGTTTCAATGAGATATCCTCTCATCCTTCTAAACTCCAGAGTGTACAAGCCCAGCTGCTCCGTTCTCTCAGTATATGACAGTCCCGCCATCCCGGGAATTAAAAAGTACTGGAGGAACTCTGCTAAACATTGAAACTATGATATGAAATCAGAATCTATTCAGGCAGGCATTAGTGCTAATACATTCTACGCACCTGAAGTCTAGTTTCAGTTCCAGTTTAGTTTATTGTCACGTGTACCGAGGTACAGTGAAAAGCTTTTGTTCCGGGCTATCCAGTCAGCGGAAAGACAATGCATTTTATTATTATTATTATTATTTATTTGTCATTTGGACCCCTTGAGGTCCAAACGAAATATCGTTTCTGCAGCCATACATTACAAAACGAAGAAGACCCGAGACACAACACAATTTACACATACATCCATCACAGCGCTGTGATGGAAGGCAAAAACACATATCTCTCCACTGCACTCCCCCCCCCCCCCCCGATGTCAGAGTCAAAGTCAAAGCCCCCGGCGGGCGATGGTGATTATCCCGCGGCCATTAAAGCCACGCCGGTTAATGCAAGGTCGCGCACCGGGTCTTGGTGTTAGAGCCCTGGCGCGCGCTCGCAAACTCCCGCGGCCACTCCAAGCCGCGCGGGGCGGCAATGTAAAGCCCCGCTCCAGGTGCTCTTCAACCCCGCAACTCGGGCGGGAGAAGTCGCCGCTGCGGAAGCCCCGAAAAGCGGTCTCCCACCAGGGGACCCGCGGGCTTCCGGTGTTGCCGTCCGCCAGACCCGCGGTTGTAGCCTCCGAATCTCCGGGGGTCGGGTAGCAGCAGCGATTGTCTCCACCACAGCTCCACCCGCTCCGGACTCGGCCAGCCCCGTGACGGTGAGTAGTCCGCAGCTCCACAACTGGAGCCCCAGGTCGTTCCTGCTGGAGGCCGCTCCACGTTGCCCAGCCCCAACGACAACGGAGACCCGACAAAGAAAAGGTCGGGTCTCCCGTGCAGGGGAAAGATTTTAAAGTCCCCCCCGCCCCACCCCCACCCCCACCCCCCCACACACATACCCCGACAAAAAAAATAATAAAAAATTACATAAAAACGAGACAAAAATAATAAAAGGACAGACGGACTGCAGAGGCCGCTGCTGACGAGAGTCGTGCCGCCCACATGCTTACGATTGAGCCATTTACAGTGCGTAGATACATGATGAGGGAATAACGTTTAGTGCAAGGTAAAGCCAGCAAAGTCCAAGCAAGGATGGTCACCGGTGAGGTAGATAGTAGTTCGGGACTGTTCTCTGGTTGTGGTAGGATGGTTCAGTTGCTCAGGTCAGGTAAGGGGGGATGAAAGTTGGAGAGTTGGTATGTCCCATTTGCGTGATGCTTACAAAAACTATTTCTTTTTCTCTTTTCCCCCTTTCTCTTTCTTCTTCTTTTCTAGGGTCTATTTCTTAACTCTTTTTCTTTTGTTTTTAATTTTGTTCTTATAGGGTCTTCGTTCTTTCTTGTTGTCACGTTTTCTACACTTTCACCTTTTCCTTCACTTTCTTCTTTCTCTCAATTTCATCCTTTCCCTTTACTAACAAACGGAGTACATTAAACGAAGACATAAGTGACGAGTACTAATGTGTGTGGTTGTAATGTAATGTACTTCTAATAAATAAAAATAAAATTTAAAAAAGGATGGTTCAGTTGCCTGATAACAGCTGGGAAGAAACTGTCCCTGAATCTTCAATAGAACACAGAGCTTTGAATATACGACAGCACAGGAGCAGGCCCTTCTGTCCACAATGTCCGTGCCGAACATGATGCCAAAACCAACTCTCATCTGTCTGCACATAATCCATATCTCTCCATTCCCTGCATATCCATGTGCCTATCCAAAAGTCTGTTAAATGCCACTGTCCTATCTGCCTCCACCAACTACCCCTGGCAGTGCATTCCAGGCACCCACCACCCTCTGTGCCGAACAGGATTTTTAGTTTAGATTAGTTTAGCGATTCATGTAAATGTATCGCTAATTGTCTTAGAGTGAATGTAAAATTGTCCCTCGTGTGTGTAGGAAGTTTTAAGGCCCTGTCCCACTTACGCGTCCTTGGCTCGCAAATTACACGACCTCGTGGTCGCTTGAGGCGTACGGGCACCGTATGGCCGCGCGGGGGCCGGTTCCACTTAGAAGCGCGGAGGGGTATGGAGATGTGTGGGGCCGGTCCCGACATCGCGCGGGGCTCCGAAATTCTTGCAGTGAACGAAATCTTCGCGCGCCAACGGCCTGTCGCGGAACTGACGGCCAAAGTGGGACAGGCCCAAGACCCTGGCGCCATGCAACGTCTCACCTCCAACAGCAGCAGAAGCAGGCAAACGATCGCCGAGCTCTGCCTGGGGCTCACGGCCGTTGCGGTCCAGATCCGCCCCCACTTCTACTCTCAGAGCGGGGGCCAAGAAAATTGAAGATAGACACAAAATGCTGGAGTAACTCAGCGGGACCGGCAGCATCTGTGGAGAGAAGCAATGGGTGACGTTTCGGGTCAAGACCCTTCTTTCAGACTGAAGAAGAGTCTCGACACGAAACGTCACCCATTCCTTCTCTCCAGAGATGCTGCCGGTCCCGCTGAGTTACTCCAGCTTTGTGCCCATCTTCAAATGACGTCACGCGCTCCAGACGGCTGTGCGTACGCATGTAATCGCGCCCGACCTTCGCAGGACCGTCGCGGCTCAACGCGACCACGTGGTCGCGTAATTTGCATGCCAAGGACACGTAAGTGGGACTGGCTCTTTAACATGTAGTGATCGCTGGTCGGCCCATCGAGACCGTGCCGACCAGCGATCCCCACACATTAACACTTCCTACGCACGCACGTACACCAAGTCAATTAACTTGCGAACCTGAAGGTCTTTGGAGTGTGGGAGGAAACCGAAGATCTCGGCGAAAACCCACGCAGGCCGCGGGGAGAATGTACAAACTCCGTACAGACAAGTACCCATAGTCGGGATCGAACCCGGGTCTCTGGCGCTGTAAGGCAGCAACTCTACCGCTGCGCCACCGTGCCGCCCATGCCAAGACCATTACTTACCTACCTATGCGTAATCCATATTCATCCATATCCATGTTCCCATCCAAAATCCTCTTAAACACCACGACGGGATCTGCTTCAACCACCATCCCTGGCAGCTTGTTCCAGGCACTCACCACCCTCTGCAAAACAGTTACATAGAAAATAGGTGCAGGAGGAGGCCATTCGGCCCTTCGAGCCAGCACCGCCATTCATTGTGATCATGGCTGATCGTCCCCTATCAATAACCCGTGCCTGCCTTCTCCCCATATCCCCTGACTCCACTAGCCCCTAGAGCTCTATCTAACTCTCTCTTAAATCCATCCAGTGACTTGGCCTCCACTGCCCTCTGTGGCAGGGAATTCCACAAATTCACAACTCTCTGGGTGAAAAAGTTTTTTCTCACCTCAGTCTTAAATGACCTCCCCTTTATTCTAAGACTGTGGCCCCTGGTTCTGGACTCGCCCAACATTGGGAACATTTTTCCTGCATCTAGCTTGTCCAGTCCTTTTATAATTTTATATGTTTCTATAAGATCCCCCCCTCATCCTTGCCCCACATATCTTCAACAGGAAGTTGTTGGTGAACATCACCCATCCCTTTTCTCCAGAGATGTTGCCTGACCTGCTGAGTAATGGGCCTGTCCCACTTAGGCGATTTTTTTCGGCGACTGTCGTAGTTGTAGCAGGTCGCCGAAAAAACGGCGACTGGACAATGTCTACGACAATGTCTACGACAACCTATCACCTAGTCGACGTCCAGCTACGGCAAGCTAACCGACAACCGGCGACCCATTAGGACGTCCACCTACGACCACACCTACGTCCACCCGCGACAAGCTACGACAATTCAGTCGCCGGTACCTGTCGCCGGTTGACGTAGATTGACGTAGGTAGTCACCGATGGAATTGACCGAAGTCAGCACCCGGCGACTACGTACGTCATACTGGCCACAACCTACGACAGCACCCACGTCAGGAGAAGACAAGCTACGACAAGCCCACGGCCGCCGACTGCCGCCGAAAAGTTTCGAACATTTCAAAATCAAGCGCCGACCAGAAAAACGCTGCGATTCTTTGGGCGACTGAGAAGACCATACAGGCGACACCCCGACGACCATGTGACTACGGCCTAGTCGCCTGTGTCGCCGAGAAATCGCCTACGTGGGACAGGGGGCATTACTCCAGCATTTTGTATCTCTCTTCGGTATTAAACCAGCATCTACATTTACCCTGACCTCCATCCCCTTTGATGTCTTGTTTTCACACCTTACCCGTCCTTATCTCTGTGTCTCCATCTCCCGTGACTCTCAGTCTGAGGAAGGATCTCGACCCGAGACGTCGCCCATTCCTTCAATAATAATAATAATAATAATCATTTTATTTACTGGCGCCTTTCTAAAACCCAAGGACACCTACAATGCATTGAATCACAGAAAAAAAATACAAAACACATAATCGGAATAAATTAAATATAAAAAACACCACAGTACACAAATCAAGGACAGAATTCAATTTCAAGAGCACCAAAAGAAAATAAGAAACACAATTCCATCCAGTGATGCTGTCCGTCCCGCTGCGTTACCCCAGCACTTGGTGTCTATCTTCGGTACAGGTCCTCCCTACGCTATTGGAGTTGTGCGTCTCTTCAGGCGGACAATAGCGAATCAGTACATGAAATGTATTTGGATTTTGAGAAGGTTTGCAGGATTGCCAGGGAAAAGCAGCAAATCCGAGGATTGGGCAATTGTACCATTTTTTTTTTTTGAAATGCTAGATTGAGTTCAAGCACTGAGGCTTGTAATGAAGATAAAAAAAACATAAGGAATTAATGGCAAATTAGTCATCTGGCAATGGATTTGGTAACAATAAGGGAGAAGATTAATGGGCAGAGCTTTATGTGGGAGGAGGCCACTAACGGAGCTCATGCTCGATGTTCTGCCATTCACGTTGGTTGTAAATGATAATAGCAGTTCATGTTGGTGTCAAATTTACATAATGCCAATCCATGGGTTAGAATTAATTGGACAAATTAAGCAAATCTGCTAAATGAAGGTAGATTAATTTTGATTTTGATTAATGGACCGCACATTGGGACGAGAAGTGTGCAATTTGTGATTTAATTGGAGAATAAATCGGCACAGACCAACGCATCCAGCAGCTTCCTCTGGATGTTACACTTTTCAATTAATGGTGGGGGGGGGAAGAGGGGGTGGTGGGGGGGGGGGGAATGAAACTAATAATCAAACAGTCTGGGAAAGTTCCACATAGTGTTTGCCAATCCTGAAAAGCACAAAATGAGACATTTTGGTCGTTGTGAGCGAGTTGGGCTGAAGGGCCTGTTTTTTTTTAATGTGCGGAATTCAAATGTCAGTGTGTAAGGATGAACTGCAGATGCTGGTAAAATCCAAGGTCGACCCAAAATGCTGGAGAAACTCAGCGGGTGGGGCAGCATCTATGGAGAGAATGGAATAGTCGACGTTTCGGGTCGAGACCCTTCTTCAGACTGATGTCAGGGGAGGGGGCGGGACAAAGATAGAATGTAGTCGGAGACAGTGGGACTAGTTGGGAGAACTGGGAAGGGGGGGGGATGGAGAGAGAAAGCAAGGGCTACCTGAAGTTAGAGAAGTCAAAGTTCCCAAACTACCCAAGCGAATACGAGTTGCTGTTCCTCCAATTTGCGCTGGGACAATTGGAGGAGGCCCAGGACAGAAAGGTCGGATTGGGAATGGGAGGGGGAGTTGAAGTGCTGGGCCACCGGAAGATATCAAATATCAATCTTGTTCCGTGGAGGTGTAGTTTCCTTATCAAATGGAGCTCAGAAACAGGCCCTTCGGCCCAACCCACCCATGATAACCAAGATGTCCCATCTATGGTTTAGAGATACAGCGCAGAAACAGGCCGTTCGGTCCACCGAGTGCGAGCCAAGCAGCGATCCCCTCACACTAACGCGGACCTACACACACTAGGGACGTTTTACAATTTTACCGAAGACAATTAACCTAGCAACCTGTACGTCTTTG
>CM075978.1:191883932-191963365 GCA_038087875.1 Malacoraja senta
CTAATATGAACCTGACCTTAACTTTTTTAAATACTCAAGATATGAAAGTGAATTAGGTAAATATTAAAGTTTTTTTTAAAGCTTTATCTGATGGGATAAATTACAGGCATTGATTTTTAAAATCTCAAAGTTTGGTAACATTCCTACCAAGTATTAGTGTGCGGGGATCGCAGGTTGGCGCGGATTCCCTGGGCCGAAGGGCGTGTTTCCGCGCTGTATCTCTGAACTAAACTAAAGATGCTGCCTGACCCATTGAGTTTGGGGTTTTTTTTGCTATTAGTTTGGCATCGTGCCCGTCCCCACACAGATATCTTGAAACTAAACTAAAACTGAAATAGTTGATGGAAGTACATAGTATTAGCCACTAACTAGGTTGTCTATCATTTTCCTGGTGTGCTTTCTTCGGCTTGCATGTAATTGTTTATAATCTTTCTAAAGTTTTAGTCCATTAGTGCCTGTCAGATGCATTGTATGAAAAATTGCAATGTCTGTCCCTGGTACTAGCTGTCACAAATCATGTGTTCCCCGCGCAGTTTTCACATGTTCGGCAGAGTACATTGATTGCGTATAGTGCAACAAGGAGATTAGTTTAGTGAATCCCCTTTAAGAGTAGAAACATTAGAAGTGTATTGACTTTCTGTCACTCTGTTTCTGTGCTTGATAACATTTCCAACTTAGCCTAAGTAGAACATATTCCGAATTGCATTGATTAATTTCAAGAGAAGCTAACTACAATTTTCTCTCTCTCTCTCTCTCTCTGTTGGACTCATTTTGAATTGCTCAATGGAAAACAATTGCGTAAAAAAACATTCTTCACCGGTAAGCTCATCAACATCGACGCGAGAAGCGATCCGTCATATGAAATGTTCAAATGTTTTTGAAATTATTCAGGCATTTTCCGAACGAGTTTTAGAAGAAACTTTGTTTATTGTGCCACAGAAGGCCTTGCTGCATTTTTATTCCATGTCTATTCCCAGCGGCACGGTGGCGCAGCGGTAGAGTTGCTGCCTTCCAGCCTGAGACCCAGGTTCGATCCCAACTACGGCCGCTGTCTGTACGGAGTTTGTACGTTCTCCCCATAACTTGCGTGGGTTTTCTTCGAGATCTTCGGTTTCCTCCCACACACCAAAGACGTACAGGTTTGTAGGGTTAATTGGCTTGGTGTAAATGTAAATTGTCCCTAGTGTGTGTAGATAATGTGAAAATGCGGTCGGCATGGACTCGGTGGACCGAAGGGCCTGTTTTTGCATTGCATCTCTAAACTAAACTAAATGTAGCACAATGTGCATCTGTCTTATCTTCCCTATAGCCCTGGAGCCTATTTACTCAAATACCCGTCGACTTCACATTGAACCTTCTGCCGTTAACGAACACTTGGGTAATTCTCAGGTGCCAATAAACCTACCAGCATATCTTTGGGTTGGAGTCATAGATTCATACAGTGTGGAAACCGGTCCTTCGGCCCAACTTGCCCATACCGACCAACATGTTCCATCTACACTAGTCCCACATTTAGCTCATGCCCTTCTAGAGCTGTCCTATCCATGTACCTGTGTAAATGTTTCTTAAAAGTTGTGTTTGTACCTGCCCCAACTACCTCCTCCAGCAACTCGTTCCATACATTCACCACCCTTTGTGCAAAAAAAAAAGTTGCCCCTCGAGTTACTGTTAAATCTATCCCCCCCCTCACCTTATGGCTCTGGTTATTGATTCCACTACTCCAGGTAAAAGACTCTTTGGATTTACCCTGTCCCAATTGTGGAAGAAAACCTGTGAGAAACCCATGGGTATGGGAGAAGATGCCAAGTCCATAGACAATAGACAATAGGTGAAGGAGTAGGCCATTCGGCCCTTCAAGCCACCATTCAATGTGATCATGGCTGATCATCCCCAATCAGTACCCCGTTCCTGCCTTCTCCCCATATCCCCCGACTCCGCTATCTTTCAGAGCCCTATCTAGCTCTCTCTTGAAAATATCCAGAGAACCGGCCTCCACCGCCCTCTGAGGCAGAGAATCCCACAGACTCACAACTCTCTGTGTGCAAAAGTGTTTCCTCATTTAAGAGTCGGTATGGGCAAGTTGGGCCGAAGGGCCGGTTTCCACACTGTATGAATCTATGACTCTAACCCAAAGATATGCTGGTAGGTTCATTGGTACCTGTGGGTTACCCAAGCCTAGACTGGCAGCACCAGAATTAAGATTGGACTGGGTCCCAGCAGGAATGAGGCATAAACTTTCAAAAAAAGTTTAGTTTCTGAAATTCAAGCAAAGTAATATTTTCATTTCTGTGTGTACAAACCTCAGCATCTGCAAGATGATTGTGGAAACATAAATAAAGTCTGAAGAAGGGTTTCGGCCCGAAACGTTGCCTATCTCCTTCGCTCCATAGATGCTGCTGCACCCGCTGATCTGCAGCCTTTTTGTCTACCTGGGATTTTCCAGCATCTGCAGTTCCTTCTTAAACAAGAAAGTGCAGATGCTGGAATCTTGAACCATACACAGTGCTGAAGTAATTAAATGGGTCAGGCAGCATCTGTGGAGGGAATGGAGAGATGACGTTTTGGGTCGGGGCCCTACTTGTACTGTAAGATTCACCCCACACTGTATGATCATGGTTGAAGATAAGGCAATGTTACATGGATGGAGGCATAAGGAACTGTTGATGATGGAGTCTTGAGCACAACACACAGTGCTGGAGTAACTCGGTGGGTCAGGCAGCATCTGTGGAGGGGATGAACAGGTGAGCTTTCAGGTAGGACCCTTCTTCAGACTGTTTGTGTCTGAAGAAGGGTTCTAACCCAAAACGTCGCCTGTCCATTCCCCAACCTAGATGCTACTTGCCCCATTGGGTTACTCCGGCACTTTGTGCTGTGCTCATAGATATTTGTTCTGTAAACAAAAATAATTGTTAGGGTTACTTTGACTCTTCATCAGAATCAGAATCAGAATCACACTTTATTCGCCAAGTATGTTTTGCAACATACGAGGAATTTCATTTGTCAGGTCAGTCATACAATTAAAAGCAACAGATCAGCCACAAACACATTTTAACATGAACATCCACCACAGTGACTCCTACACATTCCTCACTGTGATGGAAGGCGAAATAAAGTTCAAGTCCCTTCCCTTAGTTCTTCCTCGGTCGTGGGCCTCGAGCCCCCGTTGACGGGATGATCTTAACTGGTAGTTGGCGGCGTTCGGGCCCTCCGCGTCGAGGCGTTCAGTTCCCGCATCGGGGGGATGTCAGCTCCCCCGTGCCGGGTGATCGAACCTCGTGTCGGAGCTGGTCGAACCTTCCGCGTCGTTGGAGCTCCCGACTCGGCCTCACCCGAGACTGCGAGCCCTTGATGGTAAAGTCCGCAGTGGTCGCGGTGGAAGGCGATCCCAGGCAAGGGATCAGCTCCGATGATATGTCCGCGCCCCGCGATAGGGCTCAAAGTCAGTCCGAGGAGGCTTCCAGCTCCAACGATGGTAGGCCGCAGAGCCCGGAGAATGTGATCCGAAAATTAATCACATGTCCGGCAAGGTAAGAACTTGAAGAAAAGTTTCCCACGATCCCCTCCCCACTCCCCCACATAAAACAAACCAAAGAACATTAAAACAAACTTTTAACACACTAAAAAATAACAAAAAGTATAACAAAAAAAACAGACTGCCGGCAGGGCAGCCATCACCCCGGCGCCCCCTGCTGGTAACTGAATCATGGTTTAGAATGTTATAACACATGATTTCAACAAGGGTTCTCTATAATTGAAGCAACACAACCCCATTCTCACGCGAGAAAAGACAAATAAAAATGTTTTTAAAATGAGACAAGGCTTTTGGAGAAGTTTAGGTGAGGCAAAGGAATAGATAACAAGTGGATCAATGTTTATTATCACGTCTACAGTGATCCACTTATTTTGGCGTATATTGGTACAGTGAAAAGCTTTTGTTGCGTGCTATCCAGCCAGCGGAAAGATGATAATCGAGCCATTAACTGTGTACAGATACATGATAAGGGAATAACGTTTAGTGCAAGGTAAAGCCACCAACGTCCGATCAAGGATAGTCCGAGGGTCACCAATGAGGTACATAGTAGTTCAGGATTGCTCTCTGGTTGTGGTAGGATGGTTCAGTTGCCTGATAACAGCTGGGAAGAAACAGTCCCTGAATCTGGAGGTGTGCGTTTTCACACTTCTATACCTTTTGCCCGATGGGAGAGGGGAGAAGAGGGAGTGGCCAGGGTGTGACTGGTCCTTGATTATGCGGCTGGCCTTGCCGAGGCAGCGTGTGGTATAAATGGAGTCGATGGAAGCGGAGGTTGGTTTGTGTGACGGTCTGGGCTGCGTCCACAATTCGCTGTGATTTCTTCTGCATACAGCATACAGCTCAGCAAGCCTACCCCCCGTACATAAGCACAATCCCTCGGTTAGTACACAATGTACAGAACAGCCCACTGAGTCTCCATGCAAGAGGTGTCTGGTTGGCGCCATTTAAAAGTCCCAGTATTAAAAAAAAGATATATATATATTTTTTTAAACCAGAATTTAAAAATAAAGCTGCTCGTCTCACCGGTGGTTGCCATGAAACTACTGGATTGACATGAAAGACACTGGATGCTGTTCAAATGAGGATGTGTTTTATTTAGCATGTGTGGCCTTGTGCTTGGCTTCTAACTGCCTCTTTTGTTTGGGTCCAACTCTGAATGGACAGAAATTGCCAGCAACATGCACATATATATAGAGCACATATAACAGTACCGCACAGGAGGAACAGGCCCTTCGGCCCACTTGGTCTATGCCGAAACTAACTTTGTCATTCTAAACTAATCTCCTCGGCCTGCACGTGACACATGTCCCTCCTTACCCGACATGTCCATGTGCCCGGACAAAAAACACTTTGACGCCACTTCTGTGTCCGCCTCCACCTCCACCCCCTGGCAGTGTGTTGCATTCTGCTTAAAGAAATAGCATACTCCACCCATATCCTTTATACTTTGCCTGTCTTACCGTAAAGCCAATCTCGTTCCAAGGCTGCAACGACCAGCTTCAGGAATAGCTACTTCCCCACAGCCATCAGGCTATTAAACTTGGCTCGGACAAAACTCTGAACATTAATAGTAAGATTAAATGAGAACTTACCAGTTTGAAGTTTGATCTCTATTTTATGAGGAGTTACGTTGGTGATTACGTGAAGAAGACCCGTCAGGGCACATGCGCGTCAATCTTCAAAGCAGCAGTATGAAATCACAGACAACACCATCATTGAAGTAACATATTAAGATGATCAACATGAGAACTACCATTATGACCTTTTTTCTATGAGAGAGGGTTGGGCGTGGCGGGCACGTAATCACCAACGTAACTCCTCATAAAATAAAGATCAAACTTCAAACTGGTAAGTTCTCGTTTAATCTTACTATTTTACTTCGGAGTCACGTGAGTGACTACGTGAAGATTTTAAAGCTCTGTGATTTTTATGCCGCAGATCAAATCCCGGCTTCTCACTGCATCGATTGACTCTGAGTATCATCAATAATGCTGTAAACATGACATTGCATATCATGCAAAAACAAAACAGTTTTATTTTTGGTCATAAAACAACCAATAAACCCTCTTAATGTAGGGGCAACAAATGAAACAGAATGAAACAGTATTGAAAACAGACTTTAAACAATAGCAACAGCACTCAATATTGAGTTGGCAAACAGCCCTCCATCGGCAATCGGCCGATGGTAGTATTGCTGAACCACAAGTTCATTTTTCCAACCTGCGGCTTTTAATATATGGTCGATGGGAACGTCCATCGCCCTGGACGCGGATGTTGCTACTGCGCTAGTGGAATGAGATGTAAACACATAAATGTTAATTCCTGCCTGAACCAACTCTTGCTTTAACAACCTTGAGATAGTCTGAACTGCCACTCTTTTACGTTGGCTTCTTGTAACTGACAAATAATCCTGTTTCTTCTTGTCTTAAAGCCCTTGTGGCTTCAATGTAATGTAACAAATGTGTCCTTACACATAAACATGGAGCTGTAGGATATGCTGAGAACACAATCTTAAATCCTGTCACACCTGGCCTGCTTTGTTTGAGCAGGTCATAAATATAAAACAGAACATTCTCTGTAGTCACTTCCATTCTTTCTAACTGAAGTTTTTGCAAAGTCTGCACTCTCTGTACTGACACCAATGCCATTAGCATAGCCAATTTCATGGTTAATTTTAACAAAGTTATAGACGTGACAGGGACCCAATGACAAAGCATGTTAAGAACAATGCTTACATCGCAGATTACCATATACCTAGGCTTAGGCGTTTTGGAATTAAAGATTCCTTTCATCAACCTAGATATGAGAGGGTGAGAACCTATACTTTGTGTCCGTGTACCTATTACAAAATATGCGGACAAAGCACTTCTAGCTGTATTGATAGCAGTATAGCTAAGACCTTCATCATAATAAAGTGTAGATAAACTCTAACACATTTTCAATAACTACAGTATCATATTGAATATTCTTTTGAACACAATATTGTTCCCATTTTTTTACATGTCATATACTGCTTTTGAGTACTCTTTCTCCAGGCTGCAGTGAGTATATCCACCGTTGGCCTAGAAAGTCCTCGACCAATGTAAGGCATTCTTAAAACCCCGCAAATTAACAGATCAATACGATCACATAACGGATGAACTTAACGCATTACTGGATGGTCCAGCAAATTCCTACTGTTTGGAATGAGCAAAAGGAGGTTGGATCGCTATCTGTAACATCAAAGGGAACCATGGTTGAATCGGGCAATTTGGTATCACCAAAACCCCTGAAGCGGCATCCTGCTTGATTTTCTCAAACACCGACCTATGAGGCAGAATGGTGGGAAAATGTACACAAACATATCATCCCAATTTAGTGAAAAAGCATCAATTGCCACTGCCCCTGGATCTGGTGCCCATGAAACATATTTTGGCCTTCCATATAGAAGTACTATGTTCTTGAACACATCCTGGTTCAACATCCACTCTGGATTATCACGGAATTTTCGTGACCTGCCATCTGGTACTACATTAAGTTTCCCTGGCAGATAGATAGCTCCAATTCAAATATCTCTATCTATACTCCAGGTCCAATTTTATTTGCCAACCTGTCACATGATAACGATTTGATTCCACCCATGTGATTCATATCAGCAACTGCTGTAGTGTTGTCTATTTTGCACTGCACATGCAAACTAGTTTAGTTAGTGCCATAAGCCTTGAGTCCATAAAATACTCCTGGTTAATTCCCCATGTTTGCAGAAGCAATGTTCATCTGTCTCCACAGCTGGATCTTGTATCAGTAGCACCCTACCCAAGTGCTCTGACATCTGTCTGAAAATCATGGAAGCTTGGTCCAATAACACTTTGGAACTACTAGTGGACACATGCTGAATCCACCACTGTACATCAGCAACAGCCTCTATTGATAGAAGCATAGGTCTATTATAATGACCCCAATGTATCTTCAGTGCTTGTTCCTTTGACCTTTGTAATTGTAGATAATAAAGTGGCCACTGTTGGAAATGCTGCCAGCAATTTCCCCAGCAGACTCGTCACCTGGCTAATTGAAAGCTGTGTGTCAGCAATTAACTTGATACAGCTCTTAATTAGCTCTACCCTTTTTTGCCTGGGCAAGGTCACAATGATGTTGATTAAGTCTATTGTGAACCCAACTAGTCAATTTGTGTCACAGGTATAAATTTAGATTCCTCAGAATAGCTTATAAAGCCCAATTAAAAATTGGTTTTTACCAACTGCCACTGATGCTTCAGCTGTTTCCTTTGATTGTCCTACAATCAAGATATTATCTAGCTAGGCCATGAGCACATGACCTTGACTTCTCATCATGCCTAGAATAGGTTTTAACAACTTTGTAATCCCTCTAGGAGCTGAAGACAAACCATTAGGCAGTGGATTGTATTGACATAATTCCCCATCCAGCTGAATTTTAAATCTTCTATCCTGCAAATGAACAGACACTGAATCCGCATCTTTAAGATGTCCTTCACAAACGTTTCCATCTTAAAATGTCTATACCGTACAAAAAGGTTTAAGACTATTCAGGTCCAGTATAATTCTGCATCCCCCATCCTTTTTTGGTCTGGGAAAGATATTGGACACAAACTGATGGTTTTGGTAAACTGCCTTAGCAATTACACCTTTATTACATAAGCTTGCAAGTTCCACCTGAACTTCCAATTGTTCAGTGATACTGAAGTCAAACTCCTTTTTGGAACATGTTGCATGGGTAAATCAGAATTTGCATTAAGCGTTATTCGAAACCCTTCAATAACCTTCAGTATAAACATATCTGAGGTTAGATCTGTCTATATGAGAACCAGACCCACTTACCTCCGTACCACCTGGTATTCTTCCCCGGCCTCGAGCTGGATATCTCACCTTCCCTGGCGCTGCTACAGCCGAACGCCAAATGCGCTGCATCGTAGCTGGACTCGTCCCTTGCCCGGACCAGTCTCCTCGCTTATAGGGATACTCTTTGGTGGATATGTGGCTGCTGGCTGCTTAATCAAGCCCACCGTCTTGGCCTCCTCCTCCAGCTCCTTCACCTGCTTTGCGAAATCCTCGCCAAACAGTTGTGCCGGTTGCACTGTGCCAGGCTGGCAGAGTGAAGCATATTTTATGCTGGTGGCAAGTTCCTCACCCAGAGGCTCACCAGCGCCCGACGACATGGCAAACCGTGCTGCACACGGTGTCAGCTCTGGCAGCTGCCTGCCCTCCCTTTGGAAGTCGTCGTCGGACTCAGGGTCAGAAAGTATCTGCCCTTCTGCACTCACCTCTTGCAAAGAGGGTGCTTTCAAGCAGGCCTCTACTAGGCACTGCCGGCGGAGCCTTCCCGACGGCCTCCCGCCTGCACATCTCCTCCTGGAGTGTGGCTTTGTGAAGCAGGCCTCTCCTAGGCACTGCCGGCGGAGCCGTCCCCACTGCCTCCCGCCTGCACAACTCCTCCTGGAGCGTCTCTGTGGAGCAGCCCCTGTATGCGCTGCTCCTTTTGGATAACCGCTGGGGCACGGTATCCTGTCCCCGACGGGACTCTCCTGGCCCGACTCTGCGGAGTCAATGGCCCTGACAGACTTGGCTTATGCCGACCGCCCGACTGGCGTTGGCTGTGAACCCGGCTGGGCACTTTGCCAAGTCTGTCGCCGCACCGCTACCTGCTTGCGACTCCCCAGAGGTGACAGGCTGCCTTTCAGAGACTGCGCACCCGCAGCTCTCTCTCTCCTTGTCCGTAGCAGGCCTGCACCTTGATGATTTTTTACTTGTTCCTGTATTGTGGGGAAAAACATACAGAAACAATTTTCAACTTTTTTCTAACTCCTCCAAAGTTTCCCCGACTTTGGTGGAGCTGTAACTACTCACCTGCGGCAGGAGCTCCATCCTCCTGCTGCCGTTCGCGCCAATGCGTCAGACGTAATGACGCGCATGCGCCCTGACGGGTCTTCTTCACGTAGTCACTCACGTGACTCCGAAGTAAAATAGCCCATTATCTGTTATTTGCACTTTATCAGTTTATTTATTCATGTGTGTATATATTTATATAACGGTATATGGACACACTGATCTGTTCTGTATTCATGCCGTCTATGTTCTGTTGTGCTGAAGCAAAGCAAGAATTTCATTGTCCTATCTGGGACACATGACAATAAACTTACTTGAATCTTGAACCTTGAATCTAGGTTTTGATATTTACACCCAGGCGGGGAAAGGGTTTGCTTGTCTATCCTAATCCTTTCAAAATTGTATATACCTCTATCATATCTCCATTTAAAAAAAAACTCTAAACCGATCCTATCCATGTACCTGTCCAATAGTTTCTTAAAGGTTTTGATAGTGAGTGCCCAAACTACCACTTCTGGCTGCTCGTTCCATGCACCCGCCACTCTTGGTGTAAAGAAAAGTTACATAGAAACATAGAAAATAGGTGCAGGAGTAGGCCATTCGGCCCTTCGAGCCATTCAATATGATCATGGCTGATCATCCAACTCAGTATCCTGTACCTGCCTTCTCTCCATACCCCCTGATCCCTTTACCCACAAGGGCCACATCTAACTCCCTCTTAAATATAGCCAATGAACTGGCCTCAACTACCTTCTGTGGCAGAGAATTCCACAGATTCACCACTCTCTGTGTGAAAAATGTTTTTCTAAAGGATTTCCCCTTAATCCTTAAACTGTGACCCCTTGTCCTGGACTTCCCCAACATCGGGAACAATCTTCCTGCATCTAGCCTGTCCAACCCCTTAAGAATTTTGTAAGTTTCTATAAGATCCCCCCTCAATCTTCTAAATTCTAGCGAGTAGAAGCCGAGTCTATCCAGCCTTTCTTCATATGAAAGTCCTGACATCCCAGGAATCAGTCTGGTGAACCTTCTCTGTACTCCCTCTATGGCAAGAATGTCTTTCCTCAGATTTACCTCTCAGGTTCCTTTTAAATCTTTCTCCCCTCACCTTAAAGAATAAGGGGTAAGCCATTTTGAATGGAGATGAGGAAAACATTCTTCACACAGAGGGTTGTGAATCTGTGGAATTCTCTGCCTCAGAAGGCAGTGGAGGCCGGTTCTCTGGATGCTTTCAAGAGAAAGTTAGATAGAGCTCTTAAAGATAGCGGAGTCAGGGGATATGGTGAGAAGGCAGGAACGGGGTACTGATTGTGGATGATCAGCCATGACCACAGTGAATGGCGGTGCTGGCTCGAAGGGCCGAATGGCCTACTCCTGCACCTATTGTCTATGTCCTCTGGTTCTCAATTCCCCTACTCTGGGCCAAAGATTCTGTTGCTTTTCCCGATCTATTCCTCTCATTATTTTGTACACTTTTATAAGATCACTCCTCATCCTGCTCCGCTCCACGAAATAGAGTCCCAGCCTGCTCTACCTGCTCACCATAAACCTACGTCCTCTGTTCCTTGATTCTGTGCAAAAGTGCATTTAGTTTAGTTTCGAGATACAGCGCGGAAACAGTATCGTACATACACAAGGAACAATTTTTACATTTATACCAAGCCAAGTAACCTACAAACCTCCACGTCTTTGGAGTGTGGGAGGAAACTGAATTAATCTTCTTCTTCTTATCAAGTCCACACACACAAGATTAGAAGTTGTTCAGCCAGAGCTGGACACACTTCTTGGCGTCTGCGTACAATGGTGTCTGTCTTGTCGCTTCTTGCGCTTCTTGTGCGTGGTGGTGGAAAGATTGGTGGAAACAGGGGCCGCGACGTGAACGCTCTTTCCTTGGACCCCAAGTGAATTAATTGCAAACAATGTCATATAATCCTCGATCTATGCTTAACAAGCTACTTCACATTGCAACTTTTTCAAGCAAGTCGAAAATCCGAACTTATACACCAAAAGGCATTAGTTTAGAGATACAGCGTTAAAAACTGACCGAGTCCACACCGACCAGTGATCACCCGTACCCTAGTTCTATATTATCCCAGTTTTACATCCTACACTCTCTGGACTATTTTACAGAGGTCAATTAACCTACAAACCTGCACGTCTTTGGAGTGTGGGAGGAAAGTGGAGCACCCGGAGAAAACCCACGCAGGTCACGGGGAGGACGTACAAACGCTGTACAGGCAAGCAGCTGTAGCCAGGATCGAACCCGGGTCCCTGGCGCTGTAAGGCAGCAACTCCACCGCTGACCAAAAACCTCTTTATAATCCGCTGTTTATCCAATCTGTTGTTATAGTACCTGCCTCAACGACCTCCTTTGGCAGCTCGTTCCGTAAACCCACCACCCTTTGGCCCACTCACGGGATGCGTGAGGGTTGCAAACAAGTAGATTTGGCCATCTGTAGCATCCTTTGTTTTGGTGCTTGAAGCAGCTTTGCACTGACCCCACACTTGTACTACGCTCGCACCATAAGGAGCAAATTATCCGCAAAGTGTTTTGTTCTTTTTGTAAGTCATCATCTGTACTTTATGATCATCCTCGGACTTTAAACAGCTGGGAAGTCATAATGTGGCCAGGCTTAGTCCCAGAACATCAGAGTTGCCAGCTGTTATGTTGTCTCAACAATTCCACAAGGATTCCTCGTAGAACCCTAAATAAAAAAGGATGAAGGAAGGGAAGGGCAAATTTGATGGAAAACACAGCCTGATGCCCACCGACTGAGCAGAAAATATAGCTGCGACCAGGGATATACCGTGGAGGTTTTGCTGGTCCATCTTCGTGATTCCATTCACTTCCCACGCACACAGTGAATTCTCACTTAATATTTTTTCTGAATAATCTTTTTCATATCTCCGGTCGTGCTCCAATTCCTCTCAGGGGATGACGTTCTCGGTGAGCAGAAATCCGCGCAGCGAGAGATTGAATTTGGACCCTCTAAGATGGCAGGTTGATTGATCTTGTTGACTCGATAACTGAAGCCTGCCCTGGCCCGGGCCTCGTTCACCTTCTGCGAATCAATACGAGGTTTGTAGACAATCATCTTTGCTACAGGCACTTTGAAACCACCTACTTCTGACATAATAGCGGCTGCTAATTCTTCCTGTCAGATGTACTTCTTTGA
The DNA here is from genome assembly GCA_038087875.1 of Malacoraja senta. Taxonomy (NCBI): domain Eukaryota; kingdom Metazoa; phylum Chordata; class Chondrichthyes; order Rajiformes; family Rajidae; genus Malacoraja; species Malacoraja senta. Next base: position 191,896,481 of record CM075978.1, read on the forward strand.
GATCGTTACTTGACTGTAATAAGCTCAGCTCAGCCCAGCCTTAGATTAGTTTAGAGATGCAGCGCGGAAACAGGCCCTTCGGCCCACCGGGTCCGCGGCGACCAGCGATCCGCGCACACTAACGCTACCCTGCACACACTGGGGACAATTTTACATTTATACCAGGCCAATTAGCCTACAAACCTGTACGTCTTTGGAGTGTGGGAGGAAACCAAAGATCTCGGAGAAAACCCACGCAGGTCACGGGGAGAAGGTACAAACTCCGTACGGGATCGAACCAGGGTCTCTGGCGCTGAAAGTGCTGTAAGACAGCAACTCTACCGCTGCGTCACCGTGCTGCCCTTGTCTTTTTGGTTTCCACTCTAGTTTCACTGAGAGGTTCTGTACTTTTGGTTTCTCATCATGAAGCCAACATACATTGTTTGCATTTGGTTTATTATTATCACGTGTACTGAGGTATAGGGAACAAGCTTTGTTTTGCATGCTATCCACACAGATGACGCACTATGCATAAATCAAGGCAAACTCAAAGTACAACGAGATGGAGCAAAGGAGAAGATACAGAGTGCAGAATGTTCTCAGTATTCGTGCTATTGAGGGAGTGCAGCGTAGGTTTACAAGGTTAATTCCCGGGATGGTGGGACTGTCATATGCTGAGAGAATGGAGCAGCTGGGCTTGTACACTCTGGAGTTTAGAAGGATGAGAGGGGATCTCATTGAAACATATAAGATTGTTAAGGGCTTGGACACACTAGAGGCAGGAAACATGTTCCCAATGTTGGGCGAGTCCAGAACCAGGGGGCCACAGTTTAAGAATAAGGAGTAAGCCATTTAGAACGGAGACGAGGAAACACTTTTTCTCACAGAGAGTAGTGCGTCTGTGGAATTCTCTGCCTCAGAGGGCGGTGGAGGCAGGTTCTCTGGATACTTTCAAGAGAGAGCTAGATAGGGCTCTTAAAAATAGCGGAGTCAGGGGATATGGGGAGAAGGCAGGAACGGGGTACTGATTGTGGATGATCAGCCATGATCACATTGAATGGCGGTGCTGGCTTGAAGGGCCGAATGGCCTACTCCTGCACCTATTGTCTATTGTCTATTGTCTATTGTCTATTGTCGTGCAGCAAAGATAGATACAAAGTGCCGGAGTAATGGCCCAGGCAGGCGGTTACAGGCGGTGAAGCGCGGCGTAGCAGGAAGTGGGGACCGCGCGTGGACCGCTAGGGGACCGCGCGTGGACCGCTAGGGGACCGCGCAGGGCCCGCGGGGTCGGTCCCACGCAGATCGCCAGAACCGTATTGGTCCCGACACCGCGCGGTGCTCAGAAAAACTGACACTGTCCAAAAATCTCGTGCGGCAGCGGCCTGCCGCCACGCTGCCGCCTCTTCGCCGCGAGCACCGCCTGGACGCCGCGAGCCATCTCGACGTCATCGCGTAGCGCGTTGCGTTGCGCGATGACGTCATCACCCGACGCCGCGCTCGCCGCATGCATTCGCATGCTCGTGGGACAGGCCGTACGGTAAACACTCGGCCTCCACGTGGCAACCGCTTCCGGTTAGGTTGCGCTTGCCGCATGCTCGTGGGACAGGCCGTACGGTGGCACCCGCGCGGTCCCCACTTCCTGCTACGCCGCGCTTACCGCCTGTAACCGCCTGCCCGTGGGACGGGGCCTTAACTCAGCGGGTCTGGCAGCATCTCTGGAGAAAAATGATGGGTGATGCTTTTTGGTTGTGTAGCGTTCCAGTTCCATGGACAAAGTCCAATGTCCACAATGGGGTAGAGGTGAATCGTACAGTACCCTGGCTTATGGAAGGACCGTTCAGAAGCCTGATAACAGAGGGGAGGAAGCTGTTCCTGAGTCTGGTGGTGTGCTTCTGTGAGAAGAAGGAATGACTGGGGTGGGACAAGACAGAAATGGACAGCAAAGATAGATAAATAGTAGGTCTTGAGGCATTGAAAAGAATGGAGACATTTTAACATTTTAGGTAAACCAGGGAAAGCGTTGCGTCTGTTTTAAGTTGCCATGTTCCCCAGACTATTGTTCTTGCCTTGAAACAGACTAGGGAGGGTAGCCACCTAAAACAAAGTTAAAAAGATGTCTTCAAAATCGTGCAACTGTAAATGTCCAGCTTTGCTTAGCAAATGCATACACACGTAGTTTGGGCTTTAAAGCTCATATATTGCAAGACTAAAGTTAATAGTGGTGGCACAGCTGTAAAGTTGCTGCCTTACAGCGCCAGAGACCGCGTGCTGCCTATACGGAGTTTGTACGTTCTCCTGCGTGGGTTTTCTCCGAAATCTTCGGTTTCGTCCCTCACTCCAAAGACGTACAGATTTGGAGGTTAATCGGCTTGGAGTGTAATGTAAACCGTCCCTAGTGTGTGTAGGATAGTGTTAATGTGCGGGGATCGCTGGTCGGTGCGGACTCCGTGGACCGAAAGGCCTTGTTTCCGCCCCGTACCTCTGAACCAAACTAAAGTCACAAAGTCCGTCAGTATTTGTGGGCAATTTATTTGAGACTTGTAACCCGTGTGTTTTCTGCACTGTTATATATTCCGTAGACTCGTGGAATATGCTTGTCATGGCATCTCTAACTTTTTTATAATTTACTGTAAATGGACACTTAACAGATCTACTCGGTATTGAAAGCATCAATTATTAAACATGTCACCAAGATTTTGTCATGATTATTCATGACAATCTCACGGCCAAGCATTTGCGATGTTTCTGTATGTTCATGATAAAATGTTTTCATGCATTAATTACCAGCGTTGTGCCTTTTTTTTACCTGAACGCTAAATGCCCAGCGATGAAAACTTTAAATAAAATAACATAAACCTTCAAACAGACAAATGATCCAATTTTTGCTAACATGAGTTTACTGGCAGTGATTACTGATGTTCGTTCTCAATTTGCATTTAACAAAACTACTGTGGCTAATGTACTAAAAGCAGTGTGGGGTTTTAAAAAAAAAAAAACTTTAAATGATGCAGTGATTCATTATGTTTCAATTTTCTGGTAACGATTTTAGATTTTAAAATGATTTGGAAATGAGCTGGCAAGAAGGAATGAAAAATAGCCTTTTGTTTAAAAATGTTTTCAAAGCTGATTTCATCCAATGTGTTCCCATTGTCCTTTTGTCAAAAGGTTTCTTTGTTCAGTGATGCACATTTTGTTGCCATCATTTGTCACAGTCCTTTTGTTTATTTGAGTTTATTTATTGTCACCTGTACCGAGGTACAGTGAAAAGCTTTTGTCCAGTCAGCGGAAAGACAATACATGATTGCAATCGAGCCATTCGCAGTGTACTCGATAGGCAAGGGAATGACATTTAGTGCAAGGTAAAGCCAGTATAGCCAGAAGATTGAGGGGGGATCTTATAGAAACTTACAAAATTCTTAAGGGGTTGGACAGGCTAGATACAGGAAGATTGTTCCCGATGTTGGGGAAGTCCAGAACAAGGGGTCACAGTTTAAGGATAAAGGGGAAATCCTTTTGGACTGAGATGAGAAAAACATTTTTTACACAGAGAGTGGTGAATCTCTGGAATTCTCTGCCACAGAAGGTAGTTGAGGACAGTTCATTGGCTATATTTAAGAGGGAGTTAGATGTGGCCCTTGTGGCTAAAGGGATCAGGGGATATGGAGAGAAAGCAGGTACAGGATACTGAGTTGGATGATCAGCCATGATCATATTGTATGGCGGTGCAAGCTCGGGGCCGAATGGCCTACTCCTGCACCTATTTTTCTATGTTTCTATGTTTCTAGAGTTCGATCAAAGATAGTCCGAGGATTTATAATTTAACTCAGGACTAGGTTGTAACTCAGGACAACTCTCTAGTTGTTGGTAGGATGGTTCAGTTGCCTGATAACAGCTGGGAAGAAACTGTCCCCGAATCTGGAGGTGTGCGTTTTCACTCTTCTATACCTTCTGCCCGATGGGAGAGGGGAGAAGAGGGAGTAGCCAGGGTGCGACTCGTCCTTGATTATGCTGCTGGCCTTGCCGTGGCAGCTTGAGGTATAAATGGAGTCGATGGAAGGGAGTAGACAAAGTGTTTAAGAAGGAACTGCAGATGCTGGAAAATCGAAGGTAGACAAAAGTGCTGGAGAAACTCAGCGGGTGCAGCAGCATCTATGGAGCGAAGGAAACAGGCAACGTTTTGGGCCGAAGCCCTTCTTTTCGACCCGAAACGTTGCCTATTTCCTTCACTCCATAGATGCTGCTGCACCCGCTGATTTTCTCCCGCACTTTTGTCTACCGTCAATGGAAGGGAGGTTGGTTTGTGTGATGGTCCGGGCTGCCACCACAATTCTCTGCAATTTCTCGCGGTCTTGGAAGGAGCTGTTCCCAACCCACTGCTGTGATGCATCCTGATAAAGTGCTTTCTGCGGCGCATCTGTAGAAGTTGGCGAGAGTTGTTGGGGACACGCCGAACTTCCTAAGCCTTGTAAGGAAGTAGAGCCGTTGGTGTGCTTTCTTGGTTGTTGCTTCAATATGGGTGGTCCAGGAGAAGCTGTGGGTGATATTGACTTCTAGGAATTTGAAGTTTTCAGCCTTCTCTGCTTTGGTGCCGTCAATGCAAAGTGGTTGTGGCTAAGTGGTTCAATGGGGAATGTTCTTCAGTGGTTGCTTGGCCCATGATATAGGCCAGTGCAAGAGGTCGTGCCTCAGAATCAGAAACCTCAGAGTCATACAGCAAGGAAACGGACCCTTCCGACCAAATTGTTGACCAGCATGTTGCCCACGTCGACCAAGATGCCCCTTCTTCACTCATCCCACATGCCTATGTTTGGCCGGTATCCCTATAATTCTTTCCCTCCCACGTGGATGTCCAAATGTCACTTGGGGTGTGGGAGGAAACCGGAGCACCCGGAGAAAACCCACACGGTCACGGGGAGAACGTGCAAACTCCGCACAGACAGCACCCGAGGTCAAGATCGAACCGGGCCTCTGGCGCTGTAAGGCAGCAACTCTACCGCTGTGCATCGTGCAGTATTGTCCTGTTTCAATGTGGCCACATTATTTACAACAAATATAATTTGCACCTGGTATTATTTGAGGATTCTTACAATGTATTATTTGAGGATTTGGTGGGTGGGTGGGTGGTTGGGGATGGTGGTTGTGGAGGGGAGGGGGAGGGGGGGGAGGGGGGGGAGGAGAGGGGAGGGATTGAAGATAGAGGACGACATCCTGTGCAACTGTTGCACGGCAATGATTTTTATTCAGCTTGAACAATTCTCGAGTTGCAGCATGAGATGAGTCGATATCTCTGGAGCTAGTGCAGTTTTCCCAGCAGGTTACCCTGCATAAAACTCTGTGGCAGAGCTCTTTAAATAATGGCATTGATTCAGCACCTTCTTTGTGTAGACTCTGCAGGGGTTGACCTCTTGACCTTCCGCCTACCGAGGTCCCAGTGCTGGGCTTGTCATGTAACGGTGAACATGTGTGAAGATGAAAGGGTAATAACGTGAAAAGTGGCAGAATCTGTTCACGCCAGTAAAAATGTCGCCCATTGCCTATTGCTCAAGCTCTGCTCTGCCTGTTATTCATCCATGTGTGGTTTAGTTTCGTTTATTTTATTGTCACATGTACCGAGGTACATAGCGTGATACCTACAGTATGGAAACAAGCCCCTTTGGCCCATCTCGCCCTCACCGGCCACCATGTCAAAGCTACACTAGTCCCACCTGCCCGCGTTTGGTACATATCCCTCCAAACCTGTCCTATCCATGTATCTGTCTAACTGCTTTTTAAACGATAGTCCCAGCCTCAACTACCACCTCTGGCAGCTTGTACCATACACACCCACCACCCTTTGTGTGAAAAAGTTACCCCTCAGATTCCAATTAAATCTTTTCCCCTTCACCTTAAACCTATGTCCTCTGGCCCTACTCTGGGCACGAGACTCTGTGCGTGCATCTACCCGATCTATTCCTCTCATGAATTTTATACACCTCAATAAGATCACCCCTCATCCTCCTGCGCTCCAAGGAATAGAGTCTCATCCTACTCAACCTCTCCCTGTAGCTCACACCCTCTAGCCCTGGCAACAGTGAAAAGCTTTTGTTGCGTGCTATCCAGTCAGCAGAAAGACAATGCATGATTACAATCGAGCCATTTACAGAGTATGGATAAGAGCGTGGAGCGATTGTGATATATGATTGTAGATCAGCTTCTGTGGCCAGCACACAAATGGTCGCCAGGGTCGGGCTCCATCTTGGAAACAGCAACTCAGATGCTGGTTTATACTGAAGATAGATAGAAAATGTTGGAGTAACTCAGTGGGTCGGGCAGCATCACTGGAGAAAAGGATTGGCAACGTTTCTGGTCGAGTCTGAAGAAGGGGCTCGACCCGAAAAACGTCACCCGTTCCTTCTCTCCAGAGATGCTGCCTGTCCCGCTGACTTACTCCTGCACTTTATCTGGTGTCTATCTTCCGGTGATATTCATTCATGATATCTGACTGAATCAGTTAGGAAAATGTTAAAACAGCCACTTTAATGTCACCACCTATAACTAAGTTGATTATTACTCAGTTTAGTGAGGGTGAAGTTTAGTCACAGGCCCCTCTGCTTATTGCAGTTCAGAGAGAGCCATAGTGTCGTACAACACAAACAGGCTCTTTGGCCTAACTCGTTCAAAACTTAACACAGTACGTTCTCCCTATGACCACGTGGGTTTTTCCCCGGGTGCTCCGGTCTCCTCCCACATTCCAAAGGCATGCAGGGTTGCAGGTTATGGCCCTGTCCCACGGTACAAGTTCATTCCAAGCGTTCTCCCGAGTTTGCCCTCATTCAAACTCGGAGATTTACGGTAATGGCCACTCGTCGGTACTCGGGGCTCTCGTGGACATTTTTCATCATGTTGAAAAATCTTCACGAGTCTTCTCGTGCTTACCTGCCGTTAGCGAGTCTTCCCGAGTACCTGCCGTTGGTGTTACGAGCCGCTAAGAGACGTCCCCGAGCTCCGACGTGCCCGCTATGTTCATTCTCCGTGCTTACCACGAGTTTGATTTTTTTTAAACTCGGGAGAGCTCTTGGAATGAACTCGTACCGTGGGACAGGGCCATTAATTGGCTTCTGTAAATTTTCCCTGGAGTGTAGGATAGAACTAATGCCTGGGTGACCATGGGACTTGTGCATTTTCCACGATTAAACCTCCCATTTGTGTTGGAAGGAACTGCAGATGCTGGTTTACACCAAGGACAGACACAGAATACTGGAGTCACTCAGCGGGACAGGCAGCATCTCTGGAGAGAAGGAACGGGTGACGTGATTGATTTGAAGAAGTATCCCGATCTGTAAAACATCGGCTGTCCATTACCTCCAAAGGTGCTGCCTGACCCGCTGAGTTCCTCCAGCTTTGCCCACGATTGCAGAATCAGCAGTTCCTTGTGCTTCCATCCCCCACTCTGATGCTGTTCATAAAGTCCATGATTGTTACTGTCGTGAAGAATAATTGACTAATGCTGTTATGGGGAGAAGGTATGAAAAGGGGATCATGGGGCGGAGATCAGACATGGCAGAGTGGACTCAATGGACCAAATGGCCGAATTCTACTCCAAGAACTTGTGATTACAGAAAATCAAGTAAAAAGAGTTCAATGTAATGGCACCAAATGGCTTCTGCCATCGAAACTGCACGATCATTTTTCTCAGAATTGCTCGATTTTTACGGCATTATTTTCACCACGGATCACAAACAGAAAAATAACTTGGAAAATTAGAGGCATAAACATTTGCCTCCTTTTGGAGAACATGTCGGGACAGCTGGACAGACGCAAATGCTGGAGTAAACTCTGCGGGACAGGCAGCATCTCTGGAGAGAAGGAATGGGTAACGTTCTTCAGACTAAGGAAGTGTCACCCATTTCTTCACCCCGGGGACGCCGCCTGTCCCGCCGAGTTACTCCGGCATTTTGTGTCTGTCCCATTCCCTGTCGCACCGTACGAGTTCATTCAAGTGCTCTCCCGAGTTTAAAAACAAAATCAAACTCGTGGTAAGCACGTAGAATGAACGTAGCGGGTACGTCTCTGCTCGGGGACGTCTCAATATACAATAGACAACAGACAATAGGTGCAGGAGTAGGCCATTCGGCCCTTCGAGCCAGCACCGCCATTCAATGTGATCATGGCTGATCATCCCCAATCAGTACCCCGTTCCTGCCTTCTCCCCATATCCCCTGACTCTGCTATTTTTAAGAGCCCTATCTAGCTCTCTCTTGAAAGCATCCAGAGAACCTGCCTCCACCGCCCTCTGAGGCAGAGAATTCCACGGATCACCACTCTCTGTGAGAAAAGTGTTTCCTCGTCTCCGTTCTAAATGGCTTACTCCTTATTCTTAAACTGTGTCCCCTGGTTCTGGACTCCCCCAACATCGGGAACATGTTTCCTGCCTCTAGCGTGTCCAAGCCCTTAACAATCTTATATGTCCCGCTGAGTTACTCCAGCTTTTTGTATTTTATTTTTATGGTGACTTTGATAGGCCGGGAACAATTGTTTAATTTTCCTTCCGTTGCTACCGAGGTCGAGATTATAGCAATGAGTTTCCGGTTGTCAAACACCATTAACTCCCCCATCCCATTCCCACACTGACCTTTCTGTCCTGGGCCTCCTCCATTGTCAGAGTGAGGCCCAGCGCAAATTGGAGACCCACCCTTGGAAAATATATTCTGACTGTCTAGACCAACATCATAGGTATTTATATACACATTTACAAAAAAAAACAGACACAGAGTGCTGGAGTAACTCAACGGGTCAGGCAGCATCTGCGGAGAACATGGATCGGTGACGTTTCGGGCTAGGAATCGTCCTTGGTATGCTCAATAATCATCTTAGCTATTGGATAACGTACGGGAATGAACTAGAACATTTATTTGTTTAGACTTGGAGTTCAGTTATTGTTTAGTTTACAATAGACAATAGGTGCAGGAGTAGGCCATTCGGCCCTTCGAGCCAGCACCGCCATTCAATGTGATCTTGGCTGATCATCCCCAATCAGTACCCCGTTCCTGCCTTCTCCCCATATCCCCTGACTCCGCTATTTTAAGAGCCCTATCTAGCTCTCTCTTGAAAGCATCCAGAGAACCTGCCTCCACCGCCCTCTGAAGCAGAGAATTCCACAGACCCTCTGAGGCAGAGAATTCCACAGTCTCTTAGCGGCTCGTAACGCTAACGGCAGGTACTCGGGAAGACTCGCTAACAGCAGGTAAGCTCGGGAAGACTCGTGAAGATTTTTCAACATGTTGAAAAATGTCCACGAGAGCCCCGAGTACCGACGAGCGGCCATTACCGTAAATCTCCGTGTTCGAATCAGGGCCAAACTCGGGGAGATCTCTTGAATGAACTCGTACAGTGGGACGGGGCTTTGAGTCTTTTCCAGCTGATCTGACACGTTATGCCACGATCATGGAGAAAATGCTCAAATTACTACTCTGCTTCTGACGTTGCAGAATAACAGATCACTAATTGTTAATTCTGGGCAGGTGACTGTGCAGAGAATGGATGGTAGAGGGCTAGGATTCGGGCAACACGGATGCAGTTTGCAGACACAATTGTGATCTATGAGGGAAGTAACATTAAGTCCTTCTGCTCCCTCTGCTCCATTTACCACACTTGTTTTGATCTTTTGAGGACTTTGTCTTAATGATATTAATTTACACTGACTTCTGTCTCTCCTCCTGCCAAATTCTGTAAGCAAGTTGTGTTCAAAAAACAGAGCAATCCCAAAGCATATTAAAACTTATGTCCTATATTGTTGTCTCTGGCGCTAACTACTCTTCTGCCCAGCGATGGTCCCCGAGGCTGTTTAACAACATCTGGATTCCAGCTGTTTCAGACTCCAATGTTTGAGCAAGGTTCCACATCCCAAATTCAAGCAATCCAGGTTTACGAAAGGGCATTTGTACTCGTAGAAACCGGTGCATTGGAGTGGTGAAGTGGGAATTTAACTTACTAGGGGGGTACGGTGGAGCAGCAGGTAGAGCTGCTGCCTCACAGCGCCGGAGACCCGGGTTCGATCCTGACTATGGGTGCTGTCTGTACGGAGTTTGTACCTTCTCCCCGTGACCCGCGTGGGTTTTCTCCGAGATCTTCGGTTTCCTCCCACACTCCAAAGACGTACAGGTTTGGAGGTTAATTGGCTTGGTATAACTGTAAAAAAAAAAGCCCCTAGTGTGTGCGTAGGGTCCTAATGTGCGGGGATCGCTGGTCAGTGCAGACTCGGTGGGCTCAAGGGCCTGTTTCCGCACTGTATCACTAAACTAAACTGAAACTAGACTGGCATCTCAAATGCACAAGCAAGGCACCTGAAATCTGCCCATTTGGGTTTTAACGGAGAGAAGGGTGATTGAGGGAGACATGTTCTAAAGAGTAATTTAATACTGTAGTGAGGATGTGAAGATCCAGTTTGGCATTCATTTTATTTTTAACCTGGAAGTAAAAGGCAGGATTTTTTTCTGATAGACTGGTATCATTCCATTTATGTTGCGTTCCTGCCCTTCAAAAAAATCCATCAGAGAGAGAGAGAGAGAGAGAGAGAGAAAGAGAGAGAGAGAGAGAGAGAGAGAGAGAGAGAGAGTGAGAGAGACAGAGAGAGACAGAGAGAGAGACAAAGAGAGACAGCGAGAGACAGAGAGAGACAGAGAGAGAGACAGAGAGAGACAGAGAGAGACAGAGAGAGACAGAGAGAGACAGAGAGACAGAGAGAGAGAGACAGAGAGAGACAGAGAGAGACACGGGGAGACAGAGAGACAGAGAGAGACAGAGAGAGAGAGAGAGAGACAGAGAGAGACACAGGGAGACAGAGAGAGACAGAGAGAGACAGAGAGAGACACGGGGAGACAGAGAGAGACAGAGAGAGAGACAGAGAGAGACACAGAGAGACACAGAGAGACACAGAGAGAGACAGAGAGAGACAGAGAGAGACAGAGAGAGACAGAAAGAGAGAGACAGAGAGAGAGAGAGAGCGAGCAACAGAGAGAGAGACAGAAAGAGAGACAGAGAGACACAGAGAGAGTGAGAGAGAGACAGAGAGAGACAGAGAGAGACACAGAGAGACACAGAGAGACAGAGAGAGACAGAGAGAGACACAGAGAGACAGAGAGAGACAGAGAGAGAGAGAGAGAAAGAGAGAGCGACAGAGAGAGACAGGGAGAGACAGAGAGAGACAGAGAGAGACAGAGAGAGACAGAGAGAGACAGAGAGAGACAGAGAGAGACAGAGAGAGACAGAAGAATACCTTGCAAGAGAATACCCTCTATTCCAGAACCCTGCAATGTAAAGTTAATTGTCACTTTTTTCCAGCTGGTAACTTTGACTTGTATGGTAACTAATATCAACCTCAGTTACCGAAATCAGAAGATTTGACAAGACTTGTTGCAAAGGAAGCCCTTAGTTTATGTATGTACATGCCCACAACATATTTTTTTGGTCAGATTTGCAGCAATGCTAAATATTAAGTTTTCTCAGCCGTTAATTTCCATATCGTAGATATCTTGTTTATGACAATCTGTTAAATATTTACAGCGAATTAAACACTTTCCCTGGGGGTGGGGGGGGGGGGGGGGGGTTAGTTACAGGTAATTGCCTGTCTGCAGTGCAATTTTTGAGTCCAGACTTTGCTGTTTTAATATTTATAAATGATTCACAAACTCGTCATTTTAAGGCTCCTCGCTTACCAACCACAAAGCTGATTGATGTTTATATCATGGAGTCATCGAATATGCTCACTCCAGTTAAACAGGCCACACACATTTAATCCCATTAGTGGTTTTTAATATGTTTACAGTGAAAAGATGATCTTAAGCCCTGGTATCAATACTCAATGGGCTCAGCTGCCCCTGACTTGATGTTGTTTAGAGTTAGCAAGGTTATAAATGGATGATATTTTATGGGACACATCGCCAATGAATTCAATCAACATTTTCCTCTTTCACCGTGGGAGATATTTTCCAGGGAGTATATTCAACATTTGGATTTTATTCGGCCGGTATGAGAGGCTGCTGGTTTTTCTGCGGTTTTTCTACCTCCTATTTCTGGTGGTGTGGTGACACGGTGGCCCAGCGGTAGAGTTGCTGCCTCACAGCGCCAGAAACCCGGGTAGGATCCTGGCTACGGGTGCTTGTCTGTACGGAGTTTGTACGTTCTTCCCCGTGACCTGCGTGGGTTTTCTCCGAGATCTTCGGTTTCCTCCCACACTCGACAGGCGTACGGGTTTGTAGGTTAATTGGCTCGGTCTAGAAAAACGTAAGTTGTCCCTAGTGTGTGTCGGATAGTGCTAGTGTGCGGGGATCGCTGGTCGGTGCGGACTCGGTGAGCCGAAGGGGCAGTTTCCGCACCGTATCTCTAAACTAAACTAAACGCTAAACTAAGAGGCATGTCCTGATCCTGATGCAGAAATATTGCTTGGAATTTTGTCCCTTGATTGTCACAGATATCAGAATTAGTCAAGAAGTGTTTTATCGTCATATGTCCTATGGAAAACTATTTTGCACTGTTAGACGCAAAATGCTGGAGGAACTTAGCGGGACAGGCAGCAACTCGGGATGGAAGGAATGGGTGACGTTCGGGTCGATGCCCTTCGTCAGACTCGTAACTAGAGATGCAGAAGAAAGTTAAATATAAATCGAAAAGAAAAATCAACAAGATCGCTGCGTGTAAAACATAAGGTGATGCAGCCAGCAATGAGAGCCACGAGTCACGAGGGAGTCAAGAGTGTTTTATTGGCTTATGTACCAGATAGAACAATGACATTCTCACTTGCAGCAGCTTACCAGATAGAACAATGACATTCTCACTTGCCAGCAGCTCCACACAATATGTAAAACATCGTACACTGTAAACTATAGAATAAACGAGAGAGAGAGAAAAAAGTGTAAAGATACACATACACACAAATACAGGTATATATAGAGATCACATTGTAAAAATGATCTCCCGGTGGGTCAGCACTTCAACTCCCCCTCCCCCTCCCATTCCCAATCTGACCTTTCTGTCCTGGGCCTCCTCCATTGTCAGAGTGAGGCCCAGCGCAAGTTGGAGGAACAGCTCCTCATATTTCGCTTGGGTAGTTTACACCCCAGCGGTATGAACATTGACTCCTCCAACTTCAGATATGCCCTTGCTTTCTCTCTCCACCACCCCCTCCTCCTTCTCAGTTCTCCCACCAGTCTTACTGTCGCCGACTACATTCTATCTTTGTCCCGCCCACTACCCTGATATCAGTCTGAAGAAGGGTCTCGACCCGAAACGTCGCCCATTCCTTCTCTCCAGAGATGCTGCCTGTCCCGCTGAGTTACTCCAGCTTTTAGTGTCTACTATAGATCACATATATATATATAGGAAAGAACTGCTGATACTGGTTTAAACCGAAGACAGACACAAAATGCTGGATTAACTCGGCGGGGCAGGCAGCATCTCCGGAGAGAAGGAATGGGTGACGTTTCGGATTGAGACCCTTCTTCAGACATATATATATATATATATATATACACACACACACACACACACACACACCACACACACACTCACACACTCACACACACACACACACACACAGACACACACACACACACAACACACACACACACACACACACACGCACACGCACACGCACACGCACACGCACACGCACACGCACACGCACACGCACACGCGCACACACACACACACACACACACACACACACACACACACACACACACACACACACACACACACGTACATACATAAACAAACAATAGCAGTGCAATAATAACTAACAACAGTCTATTGTAGTTCAGAGCTTATTTGAGGTTGTAGTGTTCGATAGCCAAATGGCTGATGGGAAGAAGCTGCCTGAGAAGCAAGCTTGAGACTCAAGAGACCAAGATGCTGCTATCTTGACCGGAACACGGTGCGGGAGAAATTCACCGGTTCAGGCAGCATTTGTGGATTGAATGGATCAGTCTGAAGAAGAGTCCTGACCCGAAATGTCGCCTGCCCATTCCCTCCACAGATGCTGCCTGACCCTTTGAGTACCTCCAGCAGTCGGTGTTCTGAGAAGCAAGTATACCTTAAAGCTGGCAGCTATTCCACCAGTTTTCCGACAGCTTCTACATATATTATCCATGGTTTAGCAATAAGAAGAAGGAACCATATATGTAGGAAGGAACTGCAGATGCCGGTTTAAACCAAAGAAAGACACAAAATGCCGGAGTAACTCAGCGGGACAGGCAGCATCTCTGGAGAGAAACAATGGGTGGCGTTTCGGATCGAGACCCTTCGTCAGACTAAACTCAATTCAATCTTTCATTCATTTGTTCTATATCTCTCTACATCTCTCATTTCCCTTTCCTGTGACTTTCAGTCTGAAGGAGGGTCTCGACCCGAAACGTCACCCATTCCTTCTCTCCGGAGATGCTGCCTGACCCGCTGTTACTCCAGCTTTTTGTGTCTATCTTCAGTTTAAACCAGCCTCTGCAGTTCCTTCCCACACAAACAGCTAACATTGGCCTGTTTCCTTTATCACCATTACTGTGTTGCCTATCAAGAGTTCAAGAGAGTTTATTGTCATGTGTCCCAGATAGGACAATGATATTCTTGCTCTGCTTCAGCACAACAGAACATAGTAGGCATGAATACTGAACAGATCAGTGTGTCCATATACCATTATATAAATATATACACACATGAATAAATAAACTGATAAAGTGCAAATAAACAGATAATGGGCTATTAATGTTCAGAGTTTTGTCCGAGCCAAGTTTAATAGCCTGATGGCTGTGGGGAAGTAGCTATTCCTGAACCTGGTCATTGCAGGCTTCAGGCTCCTGTACCTTCTACCTGAAGGTAGCGGGGAGATGAGTGTGTGGCATATCTTTCACTCATTGTTCTTTATCTCTCCACATCGACGTCCACATCTCTCATTTCCCTTTCCCCAGTCGAGTCTGAAGAAGGGTCTCGACCCGAAACGTCACCCGTTCCTTCTCTCCACAGATGCTGCCTGTCCCGCTGAGTTACTCCAGCATTTTGTGGCCATCTTTCGCCCATCCAAAACCGTCTTTCATGCCCATTGTCATACCTGCCTCCACCACCACCCTTGGCAATGCCTTGCAGGTTCCAACACTCTCTATGTGAAGATAAAGCTTGTTTTCCCGCACATCTCCTTTACCCATGCACCTCTCACCTTAAAGCTCTGCCTGCTAGTCTTTTGATATTTCCACCCTGGTAGTACAAAGATGGTCAATCCTGTCAAAGCCTCTCTTCATTTTATATGCGTCCCTCAGGTCTCCCCCTCTACCTCAGTCTAGTTTAGTTTAGTTTAGAGATACAGCGCGGAAACAGGCCCTTCGGCCCACCGGGTCCGCGCCGACCAGCGATCCCCGCACACCAACACTATCCTGCACCCACTAGGGACAATTTTTACATTTATACCAAGCCAATCAACCTTCAAACCTGTACGTCTTTGGAGTGTGGGAGGAAACCGAAGATCTCGGAGAAATCCCACGCAAGTCACGTGGAGAAGGTACAAACTCCGTACAGACAGCACCCGTAGTCGGGATCGAACCCGGGTCTCGGGCGCTGCATTCACTGTAAGGCAGCAACTCTACCGCTGCGCCAACGCGCAGCCCAAAGAAAACAATCCAAGTCAGTCCAAGCGCTCCTTAAAGCTAATGCCCTCTAATGCAGGCAGCATTCTGGTAAAACCCCTCTGCAACCTTCCCAAAGACACCTCCACACCTTGCCTGCAAGGGGTGACCAGAACTGCACCCAATATGGGTAGAATTAGACCATTCGGCCCATCAAGTCGTCTCCGCCATTCAATCATGGCTGATCTATCTCTCCCTCCTAGCCCCATTTTGTTCCTGCATGTAGCCTGTCCAATCCCTTAATAATTGTCCTTGTTTTTATAAGATCCACTCTCATCCTTCTAGATTCCAGTGAATATAAGCCCAGTCTATCCATTCTTTCATCATATGCCAGTCAATTAAAACTGTAGATCGATTTAACACCGAAGCTCGGTGCAGCCAACGCCAAGGCTCTGTGGGTGAGGCCACAGTCTAGGGTCCTTCCGCTGCTGGACGTTGCTGAACAGGGTGTAGTGGAGAGAGAAGGGAAGGGATATCACCCCATGGGGCCGATGTGATGGGGTGGGGGGGGGGGGGAGAGAACAAAGGTAAGATCATAAGATCATGTGATTCGAGCCAAATTATGCCATTCGGCCCATCACGTCTACTCCGCTATTCAATCATGGCTGATCTATCTCTCCCTCCTAGCCCCATTCTCCTGCCTTCTCCCCATACCCTCTGACACCCGTACTAATCAACAATCTGTCTATCTCTGCCTTAAAATATTCATTGACTTGACCTTGCAGCCTTCAGTGGCAAAGAATTCCACAGATTCACCACCCTCTGACTAAATACATTCCTCCTCATCTCCTTCCTGAAAGAACGTCCTTTAATTCTGAGGCTGTGACCTCTAGTCCTAGACTCTCCCACTAGTGGAAACATCCTCTCCACATCCACTCTATCCAAGCCTTTCACTATTCTGTACTACTCCAGCGAGTACAGGCCCAGTGCCGACAAACGCTCATCGTAGGCTAGTTAACCTAATCATTCAATACTCCTAATGCAACTGAACCAACATCCTATAAAGTCTTTTTTCTAACAATCCTTTCCGGTTATTGAATGAGTGTCAAGACTAATCAACAGCTAAATAAGATATCATTGAATTAAAAATGATTCCAACATCAATGCAATAAACTGCTTCCATATATTTGGAAAGGTTAAACAAATAATTTGGCAGAAATGTATCTGCTTATATTAAAATAACTGAAATCAATGTTTGCTAAATAAGTGAGTTGAAGACATAATTCAGAAAATAAGCTGAACAGTCTGTGGATTGCAATGGATTTTAAATGCAAGTTCAGGAGTTCTGTACACCTAGACTTAGACCTTATCTTACTAACTCCACTTGTGTAGTACATATTATAGAGTCATACAGCATGGAAACAGGCCCTTCGGCCCAACTTGCCCAAGCCAACCGACATGCCCTATCTACACTAGTCCCACCTGCCCGCGTTTGGCCCATATCCCTCCAAACCCATCCTATCCATGTACCCGTATCTGAAGAAGGGTCTCCACCCGAAACGCCACCTATTATGTTTCTCCAGAGATGCTGCCTGACCTGCTGAGTTACTCCAGCCTTTTGTGTCCATCCAGCCACGTTGAGGAATGGATTCTCAGATCTAACTTGACTTCAACCGGTGGTAGTGAACCCAATATGCTTCAGGAGGGATTGTCGGGCTGCTGTGAAGAAAGATAAAGATGAAGTTAGAGGCGTCCGCTCAGTCCACCTGAACCTACCTGATCTAAACACTTGCTAAACACTTTAACTCCCCCTCCCATTCCCACACTGACCTTTCTGTCCTGGGCCTCCTCCATTGTCAGAGTGAGGCCCAGCGCAAATTGGAGGAACAGCACCTCATATTTCGCTTGGGCAGCTTACACCCCAGCGGTATGAACATTGACTTCTCTAACTTCAAATAGCCCTTCCTTTCCCTCTCTCTCCATCCCCTTCCCAGTTCTCAGACCAGTCTGACTGTCCCTGATTTCATTTTATCTCTGTATGCGTTGTTGTCACCTTCTCCTAGTTAACAATGATCTATTCTACATTTTCCTTGAGCTACGTCTCTTTTGATGTTTCATTTTTACACCTTTCCCTTCCTTATCTCTGTGTCTGAAGGAGGGTCTCGACCCAAAACGTCACGCAATCCTTCTATCCAGAGATGTGCGTTGGGCCTCACTCTGACAATGGAGGAGGCCCAGGACAGAAAGGTCAGTGTGGGAAGATAGACACAAAAGGCAGGGGTAGCTCAGCGGGACAGGCAGCGTCTCTGGAGAGAAGGAATGGGTGACGTTTCGGGTCGAGACCCTTTCTTCAGACATTCTTCACTCTAAAGAAGGGTCTCGATCACGATACGCCACCCATTCTTTCTCTCCAGAGACGCTGCCTGTCCCGCTGAGTTACTCCACCATTTTGTGTCTATCTTCGGTGTAAACCAGCATCTGCAGTTCCTTCCTGCACCTGCTTCCTGACCCGCTGAGTTACTCCAGCACTTTGTGTTCTATATATTCCAGCATCTGCAATTCCTTGTGCCCGTATTTACAAAGAAACTCTGATTCAACTATTCAAAATCAATTGGTTTTGAATACACTCTACTGCTAAATCTTACAGATAAGGTTTTGAAAAAAATAAAATGTTGTCGTTGCAAAACAAATAGAGAAAGAAACATTTCCTGAGCATTTGAGGTGTCAAGTCTTGCATGTTCACCACAGGCTGATTGGTTAGATTTTTGGAATTGGTTTCTGGGGTAAAGATTTCATTGTGTTTTTGATGCGCAGCTGAAAATGATGGGCTATTCAGTTCAGTGCAGTTTATTGTCACGTGAACTGAGGTACAGTGAAAAGTTTTTTGTCGGGTGCTATCCAGTAAGCAGGAAAGATGGACCAGGCGTGGGGGAACCGCCTTGAGGAGGGGGGAGGGGGGGAGAGAGATCATGGCAAACCAAATGCCTTGTATGTGGAAAACATACTTGGCGAATAAATTACGATTATGATAAGGGGGATATGCCGTGGGGGTACTTTGTAACCTTGTAAGTGCCCTTTCTGGGCGACTATTTGCATACCTTGGGTATACAAGCAAAGAATTTCACTGTAACCTGTCACATGTAGCAATAAAGTATTCAATTCAATTCAATATGTGCAGGGAGGAACTGCAGATGCTGGTTTAAACCGAAGATGGACATAAAAAGCTGGAGTAACTCAGTGGGACAGGCAGCATCTCTGGAGAGAAAGAATGGGTGACGTTTCGGGTCGAGAGCTTTCTTTAGACTTCCGAAGAAGGGGCTCGACCCGAAACGTCACCCATTCCTTCTCTCCAGAGATGCTGCCTGTCCCGCCGAGTTACTCCAGCATTTTGTGTCCACCTTTAGTTAAATTCTTTAATACATGATTACAATTGATCCATTTACAGTGTGTAGATCGATTTAAAAGAATAGTGTTTAGTGCAAGGTAAAGCCAGCAAACAATAGACAATAGACAATAGGTGCAGGAGTAGGCCATTCAGCCCTTCGAGCCATTCAATGTGATCATGGCTGATCATCCCCAATCAGTACCCCATTCCTGCCTTCTCCCCATATCCCCTGACTCCGCTATTTTTAAGAGCCCTATCTAGCTCTCTCTTGAAAGCATCCAGAGAACCGGCCTCCACCGCCCTCTGAGGCAGAGAATTCCACAGACTCACCACTCTCTGTGAGAAAAAGTGTTTCCTCGTCTCCGTTCTAAATGGCTTACTCCTTATTCTTAAAAAGTCTGATCAAGGATAGTGGTCATCAAAGAGCCTCCTGGCTGACTCTCCTGTGTTGAAGGTTTAGTTCCATGGTACATATTTCCTGCAACGTGCCTGGTGATCAACAACCCAAATAAAACAGCTGTAACAGCTTGGGGCTTTGTTAAGCAATCTACAACATGATGCTGTACACCAGCCAATTTTCATCTGCAAAAATGTGTGTGATTTAACCCTGAATAATTCAACAAAGTCTCCAACAACAGACTGTGACATTAAACAGAGCCTTAGTACATTTTCACAACTCGATTGCTGCTTAATTTTACCCAAACTTAATGTGCCAAGTTCTTCCGTGGCCGAAAGGATTTTCTCCTTTGAGGGACCTACTGATTTCAGATGAAAGGCTCACTGCCATCTGCTTAGATTCTTTACGTTTCAACATGTTTTGTGGGATTTTATTGCAAGCAAGGACAGTATTATTTATTGTGCATTTAGTTGGAACAAACGTAGAGATGGCAACAAAGGCGTCCGGCGTAAATATGGCCACCATCGCCCTTTAATTGTGGGAGAGCCCAGGACCAGAGCCCATCGTCACCTATCCATGTTCTCCAGAGATGCTGCCTGACCCATGGAGTTACTCCAGGACTTTGTGTTCTCTCGTGTATTAACCAGCATCTGCAGTTCATTGTTTCTCCAGTGTGATTTCTGCATCAGACATCTCATTCTTGGATAGACACAAAAATGGCAGACGTCAGAGTCTGAAGAAGGGTCTTGACCTAAAAGTGACTGAAGAAGGGTCTCGACCCGAAACGTCACCCATTCCCTTTTCTGATGTGCTGCCTGTCCCGCTGAGTTGCTCCAGCATTTTGTGTCTATTTTAGTGCCCATTTTACACTAGCTTGTGTAAACCAGCATCTGCAGAACTTTCCTCCACATCTAATTCCTGGAATAATTGGGATATTAGCTACATAATCGGCCTCCTATGATTGCACTAAAAGCCTTGCTTCATGTAGACCACATGTTGGCGTCTAGAGACGCAAGACACTGCAGATGCTGGAATCTTCAAGGTTTCAAGGTTGTTGTCACGTGTTCCAATTAAGGTACAGTGAAATTCAAATTACCATAGAGCCATACTAAAAAAAACCGCTACATAACAGTTAACATAAACATCCACCACAGGGGATTCCCCACGTTCCTCACTGTGATGGAAGGCAATAAAGTCCAATCTTCTTCCTCTTTTATTCTCCCGCATTCGGGGCGGTCGAACCATCCGCAGGCCGGCGGTCGAAGCTCCCACGTGGAGGCGATCGGAGCCCCCGTGGCTTGGAGTTCCCGAAGTCGGTCTCTAACCAGACACCGCGAGCTCCGCGATGTTGAGTTCGCAGGCTCCCGCGGTGGAGCTCTCGAAAGTCGGCCTCCAGCAAAGGCCGGGCAACTGGTCAATGTTAGGCCGCAGTGCGGACGGACATACGATACGGGGAAAAATCGTATCTCCGTCGAGGTAAGAGATTAGAAAACGTTTCCCCCCAACTCCCCCCCCCCCCACATAAAACAATCTAAAGAACACTAACAATATACATTTAATACATACAAACAAACAACAATGAAGGAAGGGACAGACAGACTGTTGGCGAGGCAGCCATTGCTGGCGCCACCCGGTGGTTTGAACTTGAACAATAAACAAACCACTGGTGGATTTCGAGATAGACACAACGTGCTGGAGTAACTCAGAGGATCAGGCAGCATCTCTGGAGAAAAAGGATGGGTGACATTTTAGATCAAGAAAACGTCCCCAGACTGAAAGTTGGGGAGGGGGGGGGGGGGGGGGGAGATGAAGAGGCGGAGGCGAGAAAAGACCAGAACAAGGCTCGCCACAGATGACCTCAGGCATGGCGGTGCCTGGGAAGTCCACCGTTGGCTAAGGAAGGTGTGATCTTCAGAGAGAAACAATGTGGAGAGCTGCGGGACCGGTTAAAACAACTCGACAGGAGGAAAAGCACGAGGAGGGAAGGGGGAGTGGAGGGGAGTATGAGGTGAAGTTACTTTAAATTGGAGAATTCAATGTTGGGTTGAAAGCTTCCTAAGCAAAATATGAGGTGCTGTTCCTCCAATTTGCATTTGGCTTCACTCTGGGATTCTTGCATGAGAACTTGGGCAGCATCTATCCAGGGAAATGGATCAAGGACGTTTCAGGTGAGGATTCTGGCTCTCGGGTTGCACTTCTTTGAAATCAATGAATTGCTTTTTGGAAATGGAATATGGTGCATTATCATGCCTGCATGCCTGCATGACGTAAATGAGATTTAGACTTGTTCATGGGTAGGACAGGTTTAGAGAGATGTGGGCCAAACGCAGGCAGGTGGGACTAATGTAGATGGGACAATAGACAATAATTGCAGGAGTAGGCCATTCGGCCCTTCGAGTCAGCACCGACATGGCTGATCATTCCCAATCAGTACCCCCCGTTCCTGCCTTCTCCCATATCCCCTGACTCCGCTATCTTTAAGAGCCCTATCTAGCTCTCTCTTGAAAGCATCCAGAGAACCTGCTCCACTGCGTTCTGAGGCAGAGGATTCCACAGACTCACAACTTTCTGTGAGAAAAAAGTGTTTCCTCGTCTCCGTTCTAAATGGCTACCCCTTTTTCTTAAACTGTGGCCCCTGGTTCTGGACTTCCCCCAACATCGGGAACATGTTTCCTGCCTCTAGCGTGTCCAAGCCCTTAACAATCTTATATGTTTCAATAAGATCCCCTCTCATCCATGTTGGGTGGTGTGGGTAAGTTGGGCCGTAGGGCTTATTTCCACATTGTAAGACTCTATGACCAATAGTGAATTACAGAATTTCTGTTCTGGGTTAAAAAGCAACAATCAAAATTGGATTAGTCCGGTTTCAGATCAATTCTTGTGCCTGTGAATATTTGTACTGATTGCCTAAGGTAAAATCTTGAAATCTTGAAACTGCACAGAGAGAGCTGCAATAGGAACTTGCCACCACCAACATGTGGAAATATGGTACAGTTTTATTAAAGCAGCTGAATTTGGTATTGTCAACAAAATCTATTGTGTTTTATCCAAGACGACCATTGGTTCGGTATGAACATTGACTTCTCCAATTTCAGGTAGTCCTTGCTTTCTGCCTCTTTCCCCTCCCCTTCCCAGCTCTCCCACAGCCTCCTTTCATCTTCCCGCCCCCCCGCCCCCACCCCCACCCCCACATCAGTCTGAAAAACGTCACCTATTCATTCGCACCATAGATGCTGCCTCACCCGCTGAGTTTCTCCAGCATTTTTATCTACCTATGCTTCAACAGAGCTTTATTTGTCACATATGTAGCTTTACAGTGAAATTCCTTTTGCATATATTACACATGCGGGCGCCAACGTTATTGGCGCCATTTTCCAAAGTCCGGTCGCCCCGCGCGCTCGATGTACTGGAGCATTTCCCGCGAACCGATGTCCCTCTCCTCGCCTGGCCATCTTTGTTGTCCCGAGGGCGCCCCCTGCAGCCGACCTTGAAGCCTGCAGCTGGAGGCATTACCCCGGTTCACCCTCCCACCCAAAGATCCAGGAGTGGTCTATCTTAGCAAGATAGACCACTCCTGCTAAATGCAATGGGCTGACGTGTAGTACGCAACGGAGCGGAACGTGGGCCTTTTTTTCATCCATTTCAGTAACCCCGACCCGACCCGACTCGCAGTGTAATCAATGTTGCGGGGGAACAGTTTGCGTTAATAAATTAAAATTCTGAAAATGATGAGAAGATTTTAACCAAATAACTTTTATTTTTACGAGGATGTTTCCGTAACCGGCTTCCGTCTCCGCACTAGTTATCTTTGCTCCGCTACGGGATCTTTGGTGCGGAGACGGAAGCCGGTTACGGAAATGGGGCTGAATATGAATCTGCCCATGACCGTACTACGTCTTTTTAGTCAAGTGGGCTATCTTGCTCGCTATAGGATCTTTGCTCCCACCGGCCCTCGCTCCTCGCTCCTCGTTTCCGACGCCTCCATTTTACTCCCGGTTACGCCGACCGACCGGCGAGTGATCGTGTGGGTCCTGCAGTCACGTCGGGCATGTTCCTCCGACTGAGTCTTCTGAGCGTGCATCGAGCGACGACCTGAGGAATTTGAACTCAAATAATCGGCAGTGATTTTTTAAGGAATATTGTACTATTTGGATTTACACTGGATAAATGAAACAACTTCTGATGTATATTAAAAAAATCAGGCCCTTTCGGCTCAACTTGCCCACGCCGACCAACAAGCCCCATCTACACTAGTCCCGCCTGCCCGCGTTTGGCCCATCTCTCTCTAAACCTGCCCTATCCATGTGCCTGCTACTGTTGTATGAAGGAACTGCAGATGCTGGTTTACACCGAAGATAGAACCAAAATGCTGGAGTAACTCAGCGGGACAGGCAGCATCTCTGGACAGAAGGAATGGGTGACGTTTCAGGTCGAGAACCATCCTCAGAAGAGATGCTGCCTGTCCCGCTGAGTTGCTCCAGCATTTTGTGCCTATTTGCCTGCTACTGTTAATGCGCAAAAGAAAATAAATATAACTTTAAGTTGCTTTCACGTGTAACAATAAAAGTTTACATTTTCAACTTGAGCGCACATCCAGTGTTATAGATGGAGACTAAATCAGCCATCTTAAACCAGCATATAAATGAAAAAAATATATTAATGCACTCGATTATGGGTATTAATTTTGTATGAAATTTTCCCATCATTAGTGAATATGACTGGGTCTCACTAAATGCTGGAAATACTCAGTGGGGCAGGCGGCATCTTTGAAAAGCAAAACAAAGTTGAATGACTGAATGAACACTTTATTTTCGTGTGTTCATGTCACCGTCAAATTCTTTGCTTGCATCCTAAAAGGTATGCGATTAGTCGCTACATAAAGGGTGCTTACAGTTGCAAAGTGTCTGTGCCAGGTCCCCCTTGTTCTCCACACCCCCCCCCCCACCGCCCCCCCATTTGGTGAAATAGTGGGCCTGATTGCCCCCGTCGCTGACCCCTCGGATTGGGTCTCGACCATGGTCGCAGCAACGAAAAAGAATAAGGATGAAATAGGGATTTGCATCGATCCTAAGGATTTTAACACAGCCATTAAGCGACCATGCTATTCCACTTCTGACACCACGTTGAAAGAATGGCCAGACTTACAAATAGTGATTCGAATCCATTGTGGCGGCTCCCAACCATACCATAGTCCCACACCATAGTCTTTATTAGCAACTCTGCAGGAGAAACACAACGGTGCTTTCTATAAGCATGCTTATTACGAATCTACCAGAGAGAGAGAGAGTACTCTAATAAGTCTGTGGGCGGAGCCTCAGTATGAGTGACACTAATCTACCCCCCCCCAGGCCGGGCCCTCTTTGTTCCTTACCTCGGCAGCGGCGTTTTCACTTCCACGTGGTCCGTCCTCATCCGCCATCATCGACCGCCTCGCCGACCTCTCCACTACTGCCGCCGGGTCCTCTTCAGATGCCTCCGTGGCGCCAACCCCGGCCCCAGCCGTGGGCCCCGTCGACCCAGGGGCCGACGTCTAGCATTTTCACAGCATCTTGTGGCAAAGTACTGTACAGTCAATGAATCCCAGCTACTGTGTGGCCACTGCTTTAAGCCAGGAAACATGGAGAAAGGGACTTGGACCTCATGTGAGCCGAATGGTAATGTTCCAGCGTCCGCTCGTCAAACTAGATTTGAACTCTAATGTGGAGAATGTGAAGATAATTTTTAAATTAATTTAGTGGGGCTGTACGCACTTCTAGTGGGATGCGGGGTGGGGACCTCATTGAAACCTACCGAATAGTGAAAGGCATGGATAGAGTGGATGTGGAGAGGATGTTTCCACTAGTGGAAGAGTCTAGGACCAGAGGCCCCAACCTCAGAAGGAGATGAGGAGGAATTTATTTAGTTAGAGAGTGGTGAATCTGTGGAATTCTTTGCCACAGAGGGCTCTGGAGGGAAGGTCAATTGATTAGTACGGGTGTCAGGGGTTATAGAAACATAGAAACATAGTAAATAGGTGCAGGAGTAGGCCATTCGGCCCTTCGAGCCTGCACCGCCATTCAATATGATCATGGCTGATCATCCAACTCAGTATCCTGTACCTGCCTTCTCTCCATACCCCCTGATCCCTTTAGCCACAAGGGCCACATCTAACTCCCTCTTAAATATAGCCAATGAACTGGCCTCAACTACCCTCTGTGGCAGAGAGTTCCAGAGATTCACCACTCTCTGTGTGAAAAATGTTTTTCTCATCTCAGTCCTAAAGGATTTCCCCTTAATCCTTAAACTGTGACCCCTTGCCCTGGACTTCCCCAACATCGGGAACAATCTTCCTGCATCTAGCCTGTCCAACCCCTTAAGAATTTTGTACGTTTCTATAAGATCCCCCCTCAATCTTCTAAATTCTAGCGAGTACAAGCCGAGTCTATCCAGTCATTCTTCATATGAAAGTCCTGACATCCCAGGAATCAGTCTGGTGAACCTTCTCTGTACTCCCTCTACGGCAAGAATGTCTTTCCTCAGATTTGGAGACCAAAACTGTACGCAATACTCCAGGTGTGGTCTCACCAAGACCCTGTACAACTGCAGTAGAACCTCCCTGCTCCTATACTCAAATCCTTTTGCTATTAATTATGGGGTGAAGGCAGGTGAATGGGGTTGATCAGCCTTGATTGAATGGCACAGTGGACTTGAAAGGCCGAATGGCCTAATTCTGCACCTATAACCGACGAACTTACTTGCGGGTCCACCACCGATTTTCCACAACTGCTGGTCCGGCACCTCTTTTAACCTGGACAAAATCCCGAGAACGCACTTGGAATCCCCCCCACCCCCCCACGCCCCACCTCCTCCCCCCAGGGAAGTTCCCCCATTAATGTGGGGTCCAGGCCGGGTGAGCCGGCCGATTTCGACCTCATCGGGACTTCCGCGGCCGGGGCTCTGGAACTCCGGCCCGGCCAGAGCCAGCAGATCCGTTCCCACCGCCGATTTCCGAGGCGGACTTTGCGGGCCGCTGCTTCGAGTCAGTGACCTCCGTTGGTCCGGCAAAACGGATAATATGGCAAGGCTCGGGAACCGACGGTGCTGGAAAATGTGTGGTGGACCTGCACCATCTGCCTTGCGCCAAGAATTCTCAATGAGTCATAGGGTCCATACAGTGGGGAAACAGGCCATTCGGCCCAACTACCCCACACTGACCAACATGTCCCATCTACACTTGTCCCAACTGCCTGAATTGGCCCATATCCTTCTAAACCTGTCCTATCCATGTACCTGTCCAAATGTTTCTTATATGCTGAGATAGTCCCTGCCTCAATTACCTCTTCCGGCAGCTCGTTCTATACACCCACCTCTCATAGTGTGGGGGAAAACAGTTGCCCCTCATGTTCCTATTAAATCTCACCCCTATGTCCTCTGGTTCTTGATTCCCCCACTCTGGGTAAAAGAGTGTTCATCTACCCGATCTATTCCTCTCATAGAAACAAAGAAACATAGAAACGTAGACAATAGGTGCAGGAGTAGGCCATTCGGCCCTTCGAGCCTGCACCGCCATTCAATATGATCATGGCTGATCATCCAACTCAGTATCCTGTACCTGCTTTCTCTCCATACCCCCTGATCCCTTTAGCCACAAGGGCCACATCTAACTCCCTCTTAAATATAGCCAATGAACTGGCCTCAACTACCTTCTTATACGCCTCTATTCTCCTGCGCTCCAAGGTGTAGAGTCCTATGACTCAGCATTTTAAAGTACATGATTTGAATAACATTTACATCACACTTATTTTTTTCAAAGGTTAACATGAGAAGTTGTTGCAAAGGAATGTAGATTTGACCTATCTTGCATCGGTTCCAGAAGGTTTCAGTATTAAGCTGAAAAAAGACACAAAGTGCTGGAGTAACACAGTGGGTCAGGCAGCATCGCTGGAGAACACGGATCGGTCAACGTGACAGTGAGCCACTTTCGGTCTGGAGAAGGGTTGCCGACCCGAAACGCCTCCCATCCTTTTTCTCCAGCGATCCTGCCCGGCCTGCTGAGTTACTACAGCACTTGGGATGGCACGGTGGCTCAGCGGTAGAGTTGCTGCCTTACGCCGCTTGCAGCGCCAGAGACTAAGGTTCGATCCCGACCACGGGTGCTGTCTGTACGGAGTTTGTACGTTCTCCCCGTGATCCACGTGGGTTTTCTCCCAGATCTTCGGTTTCCTCCCGCACTCCAAAGACGCGCAGGTTTGTAGGTTGATTGGCTTGGTCTAAATGTAAATTGTCCCTAGTGGGTATAGGGTAGTGTTAATGTGCGGGGATCGCTGGTCGGTGCTAACTCGGTGGGCCGAAGGGCCTGTATCACTAAACGAAACACTTTGTTTTGTTTAGTGATAAACCAGGCCTGCAGTGAAATCACATTAGGAATATTGCCAAAGATATTGGACTCCTCACAGATGGATAGGTGATGTTTCGGGTTGGGATCCTTCAAGTGCATCAGAGATGGTGCCCGATCCGCCGAGTTACTCCAGCATTTTGTGTTTTCTTTCGTCAACCAGTATCTGCATTTCTTCGTGTCTTCGGTGTAAGAAGATCCCATGCATTGGAGTTTCTCGAGACACAAAACAGTAGCTCAGGCCAGACACAAGTTGTTGAAGCATTTAACGTGCCAAAAAATCTGAGGATTCCAACTACTGCTGAGCTTCCAACTTCAGTTACGCCCTGTGGTGAAATACTGAGGATTGGGTATTTACACAGGGGATCCTTCACTGACTTGGCTTGTCGGAAGTTGATTGAGCGATAGGGACAGGGTTTGCTCAATAAGGTGAAATCAGGTGAAAAAGTTGGAGGCAGGTTCTCTGGATGTTTTCAAGAGAGAGCTAGACAGGGCTCTTAAAAATAGCGGAGTCAGGGGATATGGGGAGAAGGCAGGAACGGGGTACTGATTGGGGATGATCAGCCATGATCACATTGAATGGTGGTGCTGGCTCGAAGGGCCGAATGGCCTACTCCTGCACCTATTGTCTATTGTCTATTGTCTAAAGGAGAGAAAGACTTGCGCACTGGAAAGAATGAGAAATTGGCTTACTTTAGTTTGGTTATAGTTTAGTTTAGAGATACAGCAGGGAAACAGGCCCTTCGGCCCACCCAGTCCATGACGACCAGCGGTCCCCCGCACACTAACACTATCCTACGCACACTGTTGTAAGCCAGCATAGTTTAGAGTTACATCGTTGGAAACAGGCCCCAGCCCACTGAGTCGGTGCTGACCAGCAATCCCTGTGCGCTAACACTATCCTACACACTGGGGACAGTTTACAATTTTTACCACAGCCAATCAACCTACAAACCTGTACCTCTGTGGTGTGTCGGAGGAAACCGGAGCACCCGGAGAAAACCCACGCAAGTGACGGGGGAGACATACAAACTCCGGACAGATAGTAATAGACAATAGACAATAGGTGCGGGAGTAGGCCATTCGGCCCTTCGAGCCAGCACCGCCATTCAATGTGATCATGGCTGATCATCCCCAATCAGTACCCCGTTCCTGCCTTCTCCCCATATCCCCGGACTCCGCTATCTTTAAGAGCCCTATCTAGCTCTCTCTTGAAAGCATCCAGAGAACCTGCCTCCACCGCCCTCTGAGGCAGAGAATTCCACAGACTCACCACTCTCTGTGAGAAAAAGTGTTTCCTCGTCTCCGTTCTAAATGGCCTACCCCTTATTCTTAAACTGTGGCCCCTGGTTCTGGACTCCCCCAACATCGGGAACATGTTTCCTGCCTCTAGCGTGTCCAAGCCCTTAACAATCTTATATGTTTCAATGAGATTCCCTCTCATCCTTCTAAACTCCAGAGTGTACAAGCCCAGCTGCTCCATTCTCTCAGCATATGACAGTCCCGCCATCCCGGGAATTAACCTTGTAAACCTACGCTGCACTCCCTCAATAGCAAGAATGTCCTTCCTCAAATCAGGGGACCTAAACTGCACACAATACTCCAGGTATTCCTGACCCGCAGTCAGGATCGGTCCCGGGTCTCTGGCGCTGTGTGAGGCAGCAACTCTACCGCTGCGCTGCCGACCTTAGTTCAGCTTCTGTCTGTGCACTTGTCTAAATAGCACCCTGAGGTAACATTCCCATGGTAAAGCCATCTTTCTCAGTGCACATACGCTGCCTGTCACCACTGCTATAAAACGAGAATTAAATTTGATCGCGGAATAGTGGCAGACAGCTTTTAAATAGAGCCCCAGAACACACAAAAAAAAACAAAAAAAAAATCATTTTTAAAGCAAATGCGTATATTGTGGTGTCTGCGTGTGTTCCCCAGTATTGCTGGTTTCCTCTGGCGGTTTTGCAATCCACTTAAGTGCTATTTGGAGCATGTGTTCAGAGAAATAGTCTGAGATATGTGTGAAATATCTGTCTCAAACAAGGATGCAGAATAAATCAACTCTATTTCCCTCCCATCTGGGCTGGGAAATAACAAACAGGGCACTTAGGATTCCCCTCTCCGAGAGAGAGCTGCATATTAATCCCGTCAGTTTGTGGGTCATAAGGGAGCAGGTGAAAGCGTGGCGCAGTGTGTGTTATCTGTTGCAGTGTTTCTGACTGCCCTTGTTTTTGACTGACTGCCCGTCTGGCACAGCTCAATTTCTTTGATGGTTGGTTAAAGATTTCACTTTATCTTAATTTGTCTGGAAGCTGACCTGCGTCCTGCTCCCTCCAGTATTGCTGCTGTCATAACTGTAGCGCCGTGAGGATTGTGGCCTCTGTGTAGCCTGTGCAATAACCCTTGCAGATCTCTCTCCCCTCTCTCCCCTCTCTCCCTCTCTCCCTCTCTCCCCCTCTCCCCCTCTCCCCCCTCTCTTCCTCTCCCCCCTCTCTCCCTCTCACTCCTTCTCCCCCCTCTTCCCCTCTCCCCTCTCCCCCGCTCCCCCCTTCTCTCCCCCTCTCTCCCTCTCTCTCCCTCTCACCCTCTCCCCCTCTCCATCCCCCTCTCCCTCTCCCCCTCTTCCCACTCCCCTCTCCCCCTCTGCCCCCTTCTCTCCCCCTCTCTCTCCCCTCTTCCCCTCTCCCCTCTCCTCTCTCCCCTCTCCTCCCTCTCTCTCCTTCTCCCCCTCTTCCCCTCTCCCCCCGCTCCCCCCTTCTCTCCCCCCTCTCTCCCTCTCTCTCCCTCTCCCCCTCTCCATCCCCTCCCCTCTCCCTCTCCCCCTCTCCCCCGCTCCCCCTTCTCTCCCCCTCTCCCCCGCTCCCCCCTCTCTCCCCTCTCTCCCTCTCTCTCCCTCTCCCCCTCTCCATCCCCCTCTCCCTCTCCCCCTCTCCCCCGCTCCCCCCTTCTCTCCCCCTCTCCCCCGCTCCCCCCTTCTCTCCCCCGCTCCCCCCTTCTCTCCCCCTCTCTCCCTCTCTCTCCCTCTCCCCCTCTCCATCCCCCTCTCCCTCTCCCCCTCTCTCCCTCTCCTCCTCTCTCTCCCCTCTCCCCCTCTCTCCCCCTCTTCCCCCCCCCCTCCCCCACCCATGTCGTTGTAATAGTTTCAGTCGTCTCAGTTTAGTTTAGAGATACAGCGTGGCAACAGGCCCTTTCGGCCCACCCAGTCGGCGCTGACCGGCGATCCCCGCACACTAACGCTATCCTACACCCCACTAGGGACAATTTTACATTTACACCAAGCCCAATTAGCCTACAAACCTGTGTGTCTTTGGAGTGTGGGAGGAAACCAAAGATCTCGGAGAAAACCCACGCAGGTCACGGGAAGAACGTGCAAACTCCGTGCAGACAGCACCCGTAGTTAGGGTCGAACCCGGGTCTCTGGCCCTGAAGGCAGTGGCTCTACCGCTGCGCCACCGTGCCACCTCTTTGAGTCTCATTGTCTGTAACTCGTTTTCACCCAGCCTACGGCCAACAATGGCCTGATGTCTTTAACATCGTTACTTTATTTGCATATCTTTCATTCATTTGTTCTATATCTCTCTACATCACCGTCTATATCCCTCGTTTCCCTTTCCCCTGACTCTCAGTCTGACCCGAAACGTCACCCGTTCCTTTTCTCCGGAGATTCTGCCTGTCCCGCTGAGTTACTCCAGCTTTTTGTGTCTTTCTTTGGCGTAATATGAGCTCCACATATCACACAGATATCTGCCATGATTAGGATATTGGATTTCTGAATCCATTTAACTGTTGTTTGGCCTATCATTCAGTATTACCATTGATTATCGAGCTCATTTGTTACATACCGGCTGTAATAAGATTCATGGAAATGCATTGGAAATGCACATAGATATGAGGTACGGCAACCTGCCTCCCAGGATAAGTCAAGCCAGTGTGTTAGAGGTTGCGATCTCACACCTCTATAGTCATGGGATCAAGTCTTGCATCTCCCAGACCTGCTAACCTCAGTATGCATGGCTGAGTTTTTTTTTAAATATAGTTGAGTTTAGAGATACAGCACGGAAACAGGCCCCTCGACCCACTGAGTCCGCACCGACCAGCGATCCCCGCACATTAACGCAATCTTACACTCACGCTCGGATAATTCACACTTATTCCCAGCCACTTCACCTACATACCTGGACGTCTTTGGAGTGTGGGAGGAAACCGAAGATCTCGGGGGGAAAACCCACGCTGGTCACGGGGAGAACGTGCAAACTCCGTACAGCCAGCACCCGTAGTCAGGATGGAACCCGAGTCTGCAGGTGCTGTAACCCAGCAACCCTTATTTCATATTTCAGCCAAGCTGTTGGATGGAGACTTTTGATAGACATAAAATGCTGGCTGGGGTGACACACCGGGACAGGCAGCATCTCTGGAGAGAAGGAATGGATGACGTTTCGGGTCGAGACCCTTCTTCGGATGGAGAATTATCCCTGGAGGGAAAGCTAGTAATTCAGTATCCCGACACACTTCATGTCGGTTTATGCACAGCGCCACAGCCCACAGTTTTAGCTTTAGAGATACAGTGCAGAAACAGGCCCTTCGGCCCACCGAGTCCGTGCCGACCAGCGATCGCCGTACACTAGCACCATCCTACACACACTGACACTAGGGACAATTTACAATCAACCTACAAACCTGTACGTCTTTGGAGTGCGGGAGGAAACCCAGATGAAACCCAAGCTGTGACAGAGAGAACATGCAAACTCCACACAAACAGCATCCAGGGTCAGGTTTGAAGCCACATGTCCGTGCCACAGATAGAGCTGATTAAATGAAAACGATAACAATTTCCAGTGTCATCCACAAACCATCTACCTCTTTGGTGACCCTGGGACTATCCTTGATCGGACTTTGCTGGCATTACCTTGCACTAAACGTTATTCACTCATCATGTATCTGTACACTGTAAATGGATCGATTGTAATCACGTATTGTCTTTCCGCTGACCGGTTAGCGCGCAACAAAAGCTTTTCACACTGTACCTCGGTACACGTGACAATAAACTAAACTGAACAGTTCGCATGCCCAGTGGTCAGTTTAACATGGGATGGGTAAAGGGCCCGTCCCAATTGGCGATTTCTTCGGTGACTGCCGGCATCGTTGACTGATGTGTCAGGTCACCAAAGAAATAGCGTCGTGGCGCAGCGGTGATGCGGCGTGACGACCTATTGACGCGCGGCGTTTCCTCAAGTGTCGCAACACTTTTTTTGTCGCCGCTGGATTGTGAAATGTTCAAAATCTATCGCCGACCCTGATACATAGATACATAGATACATAGAAAATAGGTGCAGGAGTAGGCCATTCGGCCCTTCGAGCCTGCACCGCCATTCAATATGATCATGGCTGATCATCCAACTCAGTATCCTGTACCTGCCTTCTCTCCATACCCCCTGATCCCTTTAGCCACAAGGGCCACATCTAACTCCCTCTTAAATATAGCCAATGAACTGGCCTCCACTACCCTCTGTGGCAGAGAGTTCCAGAGATTCACCACTCTCTGTGTGAAAAAGTTTTTCCTCATCTCGGTCTTAAAGGATTTCCCCCTTATCCTTAAGCTGTGACCCCTTGTCCTGGACTTCCCCAACATCGGGAACAATCTTTCTGCATCTAGCCTGTCCAACCCCATAAGAATTTTGTACGTTTCTATAAGATCCCCTCTCAATCTCCTAAATTCTAGCGAGTATAAGCCAAGTTTATCCAGTCTTTCTTCATATGAAAGTCCTGACATCCCAGGAATCAGTCTGGTGAACCTTCTCTGCACTCCCTCTATGGCTATAATGTCCTTCCTCAGATTTGGAGACCAAAACTGTACGCAATACTCCAGGTGTGGTCTCACCAAGACCCTGTACAACTGCAGTAGAACCTCCCTGCTCCTATACTCAAATCCTCTTGCTATGAAGGCCAACATACCATTCGCTTTCTTCACTGCCTGCTGCACCTGCATGCCTACTTTCAATGACTGGTGTACCATGACACCCAGGTCTCGCTGCATCTCCCCATTTCCTAATCGGCCACCATTTAGATAATAGTCTGCCTTCCCGTTTTTGCCACCAAAGTGGATAACCTCACATTTATCCACATGATACGCCAGTCAATGACGCCGGCAGTCGCCGAAAAAAATCGCCAAGTGGGACAGGCCCTTAATAGTGTTGGTCAGATGACTTGAGATAAAGACAGCTATAAATGGCTGGAACTATAATACTCAAATTGCCAGAGTTTATTCTTCTCTAATCCTCTACAAATACGAATCTTTGTTCCATTAGCTTAATGGCTGGCCAAATAACCCCGAAATAGCAATAGATGTAGGAGACGGCCTTCTCTTTCTGTGGAATACACTGAAGAATGAACAGAATCAATTTATATTGACAAGCACTTATTGTCAGCTGACGATGCAGTGATGACGCTGTATTCGATTCCAGTTTCTGGATTGGAAAAGCTGATATTCGGACAGGGAAAGACCTGGATAGAGTGGGTGTGGAGAGGATGTTTCCACTCGTGAGAGAGCCTCGGACCAGAGGCCGCAGCCTCAGAATTAAAGGACGTACCTTGAGAAAGGAGATGAGGTGAAATGTCTTCAGTGGTGAACCCGTGGAATTCATTGCCAAGTCAATGGATATTTTTAAGGCAGGGACTTAAAAATATCGCTGAGTTTCTCCAGCATTTTTGTGTACCTTCGATTTTCCAGCATCTGCAGTTCCTTCTTTAACACTGATAGATTCTTGATTAGTACGGGTGTCGGGGGGTATGAGAATGGAAAATTCATTTCACTTGCACTTTATGTACAATGTGACGAATAAAACTGATTGTTGATTGTTGATTGTTGGGGTTGAGAGGGAAAGATAGATCAGCCATGATTGAATGGCGGAGTAGGCCAGATGACCTAATTCTGCTCCTATAACTCATGAACTATTGATAGGGAAAGGCTTTGTTTAGTTTAAAGATACAGCATGGAAACCGGCCCTTAGGCCCAACGAGCCCATGCTGACCATTGATCAGCCGTTCACACTAGTTCCATGTTCAACCACTAGGGGGAATTTTACCAGGAGGCCAGATTAACCGTCAAACCCCGCCCGTCTTTGCTGATGTGGGAGGTAAGCGCCATGGGCAAAGCGATTCGTGGACGCAGGGAGAACATGCAAACTCCACGCAGGCAGCACCTGAGGTCAGGATTGAACCCGGGTATCTGAGGTTGTGAGGCAGCAGCTCTACCCGCTGCGCCACTGTGCTGCCCCGATAGGGATATGAGCCAAACACGATGAATGGGACGAGCTTAGATGGGAAACCTTGGTCAGCATGGACATGTTGGGCCGAAGGGCCTATCTCTGTGCTGTACAATTATACGATACACTTACTGTGTTTAGTCATTGAAATAGCAGATTTAAATTTCTTGTTACATTGTGCTGCTTCGGGGGAGCAGGTTGGTGAATCTGTGGCATGGAAGTCCTACACTCCTTGTGGTAGGTAGTTCAATTCCCACACCATCTACTAGCTTCCGGGTAAGACTACCGACACGGCAGTTAAAGTGCAATATCCAAGATGTTGTCAAGCTTGAAAGGGTTCAGAACAGATTATCGAGGATGTTGCCAGGACTAGAGGGTGTGAGCTATAGGGAGAGGATGAGTAGGCTGGGTCTCTATTCCATGGAGCGCAGGAAGATGAGGGGAGATCTTATAGAGGTGTACAAAGTCATGAGAGGAATAGATCGGGTAGACACACAGAGTCTTTTACCCAGAGTCGGGGAATCGAGGACCAGAGGACATGGGTTTAAGGTGAAGGGGAAAAGATTTACTAGGAATCTGAGGGGTCACTTTTTCCACACAGAGGGTGGTGGGTGTATGGAACAAGCTGCCAGGGGAGGTAGTTGAAGCTGGGCCTATCCCATCGTTTAAGAAACAATTAGACAGGTACATGGATCGGACAGGTCTGGAGGGATGTGGACCAAGCGCTGGCAAGTGGGACTAGGGTAGCTGGGACATGTTGGCTGGTGTGGGCGAGTTGGGCTGAAGGGCCTGTTTCCACACTGTATCACTCTCTGACTCTATCTGTCCCCTTTGGTAATTGCCAGTGAATTCCCGTGACCCGCGTGGGTTTTCTCCGGGATCTCTGGTTTCCTCCCACACTCCAAAGACATACAGGTTTGTAGGTTAATTGGCTTAGTGTAAATGTAAATTGTCCCGAATGTGTGTAGGATGGTGTAAGTGTGCGGGGATCGCTGGTCGGTGCGGACTCGGTGGGCTGACGGGTTTGTTTCCGCGCTGTATCTCTAGATGAATCTGAATTGGACAGCGTAGAAACAGGTCCTTCGGCCCAACTCATTCATATCAACGGCGATGCCTATCTATGCCAATGTCACCAGCTTTCATTAGGGCCATATCCCTCTGCTCTTTTCCTGCCCAATATAGGGGAATAAATCGGGTAGACGCACAGAGTCTCTTACCCAAAGTGGAGGAATCAGGAACTGGAGGACATGGGTTCAAGGTGAGGGGGGGGGCGGGGGGAGGGGAAGATTTGAGGAACCTGAGGGGTAACGTTTTCACACAAAGGGTGGTGGGTGTATGGAACAAGCTGCTGGAGGAGGTAGTTTGAAGCAGAGACTATCACAACGTTTAAGAAACAATTAGATAAG
The DNA here is from genome assembly GCA_038087875.1 of Malacoraja senta. Lineage (NCBI taxonomy): Eukaryota > Metazoa > Chordata > Chondrichthyes > Rajiformes > Rajidae > Malacoraja > Malacoraja senta. The sequence continues at coordinate 191,932,862 of CM075978.1, forward strand.
TACATGGATAGGACAGGTTTAGAGGATATGGGCCAAACTCAGGCAGGTGGGACTAGTGTAGCTGGGACATGTTGGGCCGAGGTGCCTGTTTTCACTCTGTATGACACCATATATCTGTCCAAATGCCTTTTTAAGTGTCAAAATTGTATCTGCCTCCATCACTTCTAGTATCTGACTATCACACCTCTAGTGTGTAGGGAATGGATGTCAAAGTTGGAGAACATAGATCTAGTGTGAACGTGTGATCAATGGTCGGTTTGGGCTGAAGAACCCGTTTCCATGATGTATCTACAAACTAAGCTAAACTTCCCAGAGAGTGCATATAAGTGCCGGCACGGTGGCGCGGGGGGAGAGTTGCTGCCTTAAGGGCCTGTCCCACTTAGTCGACTGCCGCGACCTTCGTAGTCGTTGCAGGTCGCCGAAACACCGGCGGCTGGACCCCCCTACGACATACAACAGTGCATACAAAAATATTATAATAACATTAATAACACACTTTAATACAATTTAAAATTTTACATAGATTATATTATTCGAAAACTAAAATTCATAAAATTTTCCCAAATGTATCATCTATTTGTGATGAATGTCAATCCCAAGAAGCTACTATAGCGCACTCATTCGTTTTCTGTACAAAAATTCAAAAATTTTGGAATGAAATTTTTGAAATCTTTACAAAGTTATTTAAAACAAGACTGATACCCAAAGCAGAATGGATTATCTTCGGTATAACGGAAGATGGTCCAGAACTAAATGTGTTTCAAAAGAAACTAATGGACTATGGGTTAATAACTGGAAAAAAGCTAATTCTAAAATTTTGGAAGAAGGCTCCAATACCAACTATAAATATGTGGATTTCAAATATGTTTGAAACATTACACCTAGAAGAGATAAGACTCCTCCTAGCAGGTAAACCAGATCATTTCCAACTGACGTGGTCTGCATTTATAGAATTATTACAAACATAGGGTGCAAAAGTACTTAAAAAAAAAAAAAAAATTGAGGTCAGGTAAGGGGGGATGATAGTTGAAGAGTTGGTATGTCCCATTTACGTAATGCTCATAAAAATATTTGTTTCTCTCTTTTTCCTCTTTCTCTCTTTCTTTCTTTCCTAGGGTCTATTTCTTAACTCTTTTTCTTTTATTTTTAATTTTGCTCTTATAGGGTCTTCGTCCTTTTTTGTTGTCACATTTTCTACACTTTCACTTTTTCCTTCACTTTCTTCTTTCTTTCAATCTTTTCCTTTTCTAGTGTAAAAAATAAATGGAGTACATTAATTGTAAGAAGATATAAATGACAAGTACTAATGTATGTGGTTGTAATGTAATGTACTTCTAATAAAATACAAATTAAAAAAATAAAAAAATAAAAAAAAAGGAAAATATTTTTTTTTAAATAAATAAATAAATAAATAACATTAAAATTGTAATTATCTATAATATAACTTTAATGGAATTCACCGATGTCATCAGTGGCAACTACCTACATCATCCTGGCGATTTCTACAGAGCCTGTCCCAACTTGCCGATTTCTTCGGCGACTGCCAGCATCATTGACTGACGTATCAGGTCAGCGAAAAATTTGCGGCCTGGCTCGGCATGATGACGTATTGGCGCGCGGTGTTTTTGTCGCCGCTGGATTTTGAAATGTTCAAAATCTTTTGGCGAAACTGATATGACGCCGGCAGTCGCCCGAAAAAAATCGCTAAATGGGACAGGCCCTTACATCATCCTGGCGACAGCACCTACAACACGCTACATCAGGCTACATCAGGCTAACCCCATTGGCATCAAGACAATGGATGCCAAAAAGTTTTCAACATTTCAAAATTCTGCGGCGACCAGAAAGACTCTTTGGGCGACTGAGGAGATGATACAGGCGACCATGTGGCGATAGCCTAGTCGCCTGTAGTCTCCTAAAAAATCCCCTAAGTGGGTGAGACCCTTTACAGCGCCAGAGACCTGGGTTCGATCCTGACTACGGGTGCTGTCTGTACGGAGTTTGTACGTTCTCCCCGTGACCTGCGTGGGTTTTCCCCGGGTGCTCCGGTTTCCTCCCACACTCCAAGGACGTCCAAGTGTGTGGGTCAATTGGCTTTGGTAAAAATTGTCCCTAGTGTGTTAAAGGCCTGTCTCACGAGTCTGCGGTCATTGGCGGCGAAACGGGAAGAATCTGCCGCCATCGACCGCGCACTCGTGAGAACTTACAATTCCGGGGCCGTGCGGCGGTGTTCCCAACACCGCACGGTGCTAAAATAAAATCGACAATGTTGAAAACTATATACTCACCGCACAACCTCCACCAGTGATGCACGAGTGCGGCACGGCCGCCCGCACGGGCCGCCGCCAGTGTGGCTCGAGCGCCGTGTGTCAAACCTCCACTGCCACAGCCTCCGCCAGTGAGGCACGTGTGCGGCACGGCCGCAGGCACAGCCACCGCTACAGCGCCGCGATCAGGATGGCCGCCGCCACAGCCGCCGCTAGTGAGTCACGTGCGGCGGGCCGACGTCATCGCAGTCGGCCCGCCCTTTTTTTTACTTACCGCAAGCATGTGGGACCTGCCGTGTTTGAATTAACTCGGCCCCCGCGCAGCGTCCGTGCGGCGCTCCGTAGATAGGCTCGCCGCTCTCGCCGTTGCCGCGCGGTCCCCGCTACCAGCGACGCCGCGCTTCACCGCCGATGACCGCAAACAGGTAAGACAGAGCCTATATAGATAGTGCGAATGGTCAGTGCAGACTCGTTGGGCCGAAGGGACTGCCTCCCTGCTGTTTCTCTGAACTGAACGAATGGACATTTGCGCGGGAAACAGGGCATGAAGGCATGACATCTTTAAAGATGTGACTGTCAATGCCTGCTCTCCGCACACTAGTAAGGAATAAAACCAAATAGCAGAGGCGTAGGTATGTAATTCATGGCAGAGTCTGTGGGCAGGTTGAATTATTAACGGCCCCCATCCCCTTAATGAGATTTGTAAACATTCCTTTCTAAGGACAGGAAACACTTCTGGCATCCTGACTAATATTAATTCATCACCCAGGCCCTAAAAGCAAATGATCTGTTTATTTATTTCACGGCTGCCTTTGTGGGACTTGTCCACAATTCTCAAAAGGCTACACTTCATTGATTGTAAAGTGCAAGGGGACATCCTGAAGTTATGAAAGTAGACAAATAAATGATCCTTTAAAAATTATTTTGATTCAGCTGCGCGTGTCTGGAATTTGGATGCATTAGTTTTAGTTTTCGAGATACGGAGCAGAAACAGGCCCTTCGGCCCACCGGGTCCGTGCTGTCCCGCGATCCCCACACATTAACATAAATCCTACACGCACTGGGGACAATTTACATTTCTACCAGGCCAATTAACCTGCAAACCTGTACGTCTTTGGGATGTGGGAGGAAACCGGAGCACCCGGAGAAACCCACCTGGTCACAGGGAGAACGTGCTGTGTTCAGTTTTGGGCGCGTTGGGCCGTTTGTGTTGTACGAGCCTATGTCTCTCTCTGAACCGCAATGAGATGCGATTTATTTATCTTGGCTTTATGTTCGGCACAGACATTGTGGGCTGAAGGGCCTGTTCCTGTGCTGTACCGTCCTGTATTATCACCTTTGTAGTGCGTGGGTCTCAGAAGAAAGCACGAAGTCGTGTTTTGAGAAGCACTGTTTATTAATATCCTCCCAGCTCTAGGGAAGACCAAACGAGAGGAAGATGGCACCCAAAACCCCTGCCTTTAAAGCCTCCGGCTAAGGGCCGCCTCCGGACTGAACCACTCCTGTGCCGAGGGGTTCGACCCTATGATGGCACGACCCTTGGGAGCCGCCACACCTTCAACTAATCTGGATGTATATATTGTTAAAAATGTTGGATGAGGGCAAACGTTTGTGTTTTGGAAGCTACACACAACGCAACCCGAGTATCACTTAAGGGCCTGTCCCACTTACGCGACCTTGGCTCGCAAATTACGCGACCTCGTGGTCGCTTGATGCGTACGGGCACCATATGGCCGCACGGGGCCGTTCCCACTTAGAAGCGCGGAGTTGTGCGGGGCTGGTCCCGACACCTCGGCACGCAGGCGCATTGCGGTCGTACGCAGCGTCTTGATGGCATACGCCTAGCGCGTGGCGTTGTGTGATGACGTCACCGCCCGGCGTGGCGTTGCGTGATGATGTCACTGTCCGACGCCGTGCGACGCCCAAATTCAGTCGGCCCGCCTCCTGCCCAGCTGATTGGTAAGCATGACGTAATTGACGTCACGCGCGAACTTAGAGCGTACTTAGCGGGAACTTAGCGCGAACTTCGCGTGAACTCCGCTTCCGGTTGGTCGCACCAGACGCACGCAATCGCATGCAAGTGGGACAGGCCCTTTATTCGTGTTCTCCAGCGATGCTGCCTGACCCGCTGACTTACTCCAGCACTCTGTGTCTTGTTTTTGTAAACCAGCATCTGTAGCATCCTTGTTTTTCCACATTTCCTTCGTTTTGTTCAGAGACACATTTCGTGGAAACAGGCCCACCAACGATCACCTCGTACACTAGCCCCATCCATCCTACGCACTGGGGACAGTTTTACAGGAAGCCAATTAGCCGGCAAACGCGCACGTCTTTGGAACGTGGAAGGAAGACGGAGCACCCGGAGGAAACCCACGCGGCTCGTCGCGGGGAGGACGTGCAACCTCCGTGCAGGCGGCACCCCGTGGTCAGGATCGAACCCGGGTCTCCGGGTTATGGCGAGGCAGCAACTCTACCGCTGCGCCACCCTGCCGCCCCTTGTAGTCTCTCTTGTAATTTTACATCCTATCATCTTACCATGTGCACTGAAAGGTTCAGGAAGCAAGGGCTTAAAGGAAAGGGCTCGGCTGCTGTAATCTCCCAATAAATAATAACCTCGTTAAATTTCAGTACTAATATGATTCTGTCACACATAAAAGAACTACAACAGATTGCAGGAGTATAATGAATCACAACAGCAGTGCAGTGTCACCAGATTAATTTAGGAATGTGCTCAGCTCATTTCCAAATCCCTCGGAGAATGGGTGTAAAATGTCCCGAATAAGTGTGTAATTATGACATCTGTTTCTCTCTTAGTACCTTTTCAGAGAAAACTGACAAAGGAATAACAAGTTTAAAGACGTGTTAACACTTTGATAGCAGATGTAATTGAAATGTAGCTAAAGCGCAACGAAGATAGAAATGGTTTGTCTCCAGCCACCCACCCGCCATTTTGAACCACAGTTTGGACAAGTGTCTCTTTGTTTCACGCCGAACAACATTCGTTGCAAACGGTTGCGTGCTTTTGCTTTATTGCAAGATATTAAAATGGTGCGAGAGTTAAAATAGGCATTGAGGAAATTATACTTAGGGGCGGCAGGGTGGCGCAGCGGTAATGTTGCTGCCTCGCAGCGCCAGAGACCCAGTTTCAATCCTGACTACAGGTGCCGTCCGTACGGAGTTTGTACGTTCTCCACGTGACCTGCGTGGGTTTTTCTCCGGGTGCTCCGGTTTCCTCCCGCTCTCAAAAGGTTTGTTGGTTAATTGGCTTCGGTCAAAATTGTAAATTGTCCCCTAGTGTATGTGGGATGGGGTTAATGTGCGGGGATCGCTGGTCGGCGCGGATCCGGTGGGTGGGCCGAAGGCCCTTTTTCCGCGCTGTATCTCAAAACTAAATGAAGATATGGTAGGTTAGGAACTGCATTTGCTGGTTAACAAGAAAAAGACACAAAGTGCTGGAGTAACTCAGCAGATCAGGCACCCATCTCCGGATTAGTAATGTTTCGATTCCCAACCTGAAACGTCACCTATCTCTGTTCTCCGGAGATGCTGCCTGACCCGCTGAGTCACTCCACCATTTCAACAGATATTATTATTTCTGTACATTCTACAGTGCTATTTGTAATATATTTAATTTAGACAATAGACAATAGGTGCAGGAGTAGGCCATTCGGCCCTTCGAGCCAGCACCGCCATTCACTGTGATCATGGCTGATCATCCCCAATCAATACCCCGTTCCTGCCTTCTCCCCATATCCCCTGACTCCGCTATCTTTATGAGCCCTATCTAGCTCTCTCTTGAAAGCATCCAGAGAACCAGCCTCCACCGCCCTCTGAGGCAGAGAATTCCACAGACTCACCACTCTCTGTGTGAAAAATGTATATAGTTTAAATTCTTTTCACTACTAATTCGCCAAACTACTTAATCCATCATAATATTTTTTTACTTGAGGCAACTCGTGACAACTGGCCACAGAACCTGGTGTGATCAGGAAATATCAAATTACAAGTACAAGTTTGTAAGTTAATTGGCTTGGTATAAAATGTAAATTGCCTCTTGTGTGTAGGATAATGTTCTGGGATCACTGGTCGGCACGGATTCGATGGGCCGAAGGGCCTGATTCCGTGCTGTATCTCTAAACTCAGTGGGCCGGGCTGCATCTCTGGAGAAAAGAAATAGGTGGCGTTTCGGGTCGAGAACCTTCGTCCGGCACTTTCCGCTCTATGCTGCCTCCTCCTATATTTGAATCTTCGTTCCAAAATATTAAGTCCAATATTAACTAAACAAAACTAAACAAGAAATCATCCTCGCCGTCATTTGGTATTAAATGCATAAACAGCTGAGAAGGCAGCAGAGACCACTCTATAATCTCTTTGTCAGCCCTTTCCACAGGCGTTGCCTTATATATTTATCACCACCTACTGCTTTCTTTTCCACGCCAGTTTTCAATCAGTCCCCATTAACGTCACGTTGCTTAACTTCAAGGGGTTGAGAACTACCACACACCTTCCGAAAATGAAGGCTAATTGTACTTGCTGTGTGACCCCCACTCAGCGACTCGCTTGAAATAGTTTGTGTCCTTCCCTCAAAGGTATATTTAACGACACAGAAGCTGTTGAGAGTTTGTGCAACAGGAAAGCCCTGCTCTAAGTGGGTATACCCTGTGTTTGTCCGTTAGTGCTGGCTTATGTCTCTCACGCAGAAATATTGCTTGGTTGACGTGGCCACCCACCCTGTTTCCAGCTTCCTCCTCAACCCACAAGCTGCTTCAGTAGCCATAGCGAGGAGATAGTCACGAAATGCTGGAGTAACTCAGCGGGACAGGCAGCATCTCCGGAGAGAAGGAATGGGCGGCGTTTCCGGTCGTGACCCTTCTTCAGACGAGTGGCCATTGTGCTTTGTAGAGACAGGGGAAGGGCGACTGACATGGAAATTCGAAAATCAACAGCACATTTGTATTCCCCAATGCCAGCTGGTATAGATAGCTGGGTAGAGCTGCTGCCTTACAGCGCCAGAGACCCGGGTTCGATCCTGACTACGGGAGCTGTCGGTATGCTCTCCCCGTGACCTGCGTGGGTTTTCTCCGGGTGCTCCGGTTCTCTCCCACACTCCAAAGAGTTTGCAGGTTAATTGGCTTATATAAAAATGCAGTAAATTCCTTAGTGTGCAGGATAATGCTGGTGTATGGGGATAGTTGGTCGTCGTGGACTCGGTGGGCCGAAGCGTATGTTTCCAGGAGTCCGCGCCGACCAGTGATCCCTGCAGATCAAGACAAGACTGGTTTTGATAAGTCGCAGTATTGACATCTAGATTTTGCACTCCCCAAACTACCGTCTGCATGCAATAATATTGTATCACAAGGCCAGCAGCAAAATCATGGCCTAGTCGCACCCCAGCCACTCCCTCTCCCGTCAGGCAAGAGGTACAGAAGTGTGAAAACGCACACCTCCAGATTCAGGGGCAGTTCCTTCCCAGCTGTTATCAGGCAACTGAACCGTCCTCTCACCAAGTAGAGAGCGGTCCTGACCTCCCATCTACCTCATTGGAGACCCTCGGACTAGAGTCAAAGATCAAGAGTGTTTGTCCCGGACAGAACAATGACATTCTTACTTGCAGCAACACAACAGAATATGTAAACATAGTACACTGTAAACAATATAATAATCGATAATGCTTTATTATTAATGTTTAACGTTTTATATATCATTCCTAACTGTCACTGTATGTCATGTTGTCACTTGTGGGCGGAGCACCAAGGCAAATTCCTTGTATGTGAATACTTGGCCATTAAACTTGTTCATAAATTATTAATTATTTAATTAATTCATTAAACGTTGTTCCCTTTATCCTGTATCTGTACACTGTGGATGCCTCGACAGTAATCACGTATCGTCTTTTTGCTGTTAAAGAAGGAACTGCAGATGCTGGAAAATTGAAGGTAGACAAAAATGCTGGAGAAACTCAGCGGGTGCAGCAGCATCTATGGAGCGAAGGAAATAGGCAACGTTTCGGGCCAAAGAAGGGTTGAAGAAGGGTTAACGTCTGAAGAAGGGTTTCGGCCTGAAACGTTGCCTATTTCCTTCGCTCCATAGCTGCTGCTGCACCCGCTGAGTTTCTCCAGCATTTTTGTGTACCTTCGTCTTTTTGCTGACGGGTTAGCACGCAACAAAATGCTTTTTCACGGTATTGTTGACACGGTAGCGCGTGTCTATAATAATAATAATAATAAGCTAAACTAATAAACTAAACTATGAACATTAATTATTCCAAAAGGATCACCACAGAATAACAACGTCAGGAGATTCAAACGAGTAGTTTAGTTTAAAGGTACAGCAGGGAAACAGGCCCTTCAGCCCACGAGTCCGCACCGACCAACGATCCCCGCACACCTACACTGTCCTACGCACACTAGGGACAATTTACATTTATACCAGGCCAATCAACCTGCAAACCTGTCCGTCTTTGGAGTGCCGGAGGAAACCGAAGATCTCGGAGAAAACCCACGCAGGTCACAGGGAGAACGTACAAACCCCGTACAGACAGCACCCCGTAGTTGGGGTCGAACCCGTGTCTCTGGCGCTGTGAGGCAGCAACTCTACCGCTGCGCCGCCGTGCTGGTTTACGTGGCTTTTTTTTAACCAAATCGGGTACTTAGTGAAAAGAATTGGCTGTTATTTCTGTGATTTTTTCTTTCCTGGGTTTCATTAGACAAACACCCCTGAATACATAAAGTCCTGAGGGCTGGGCAATCTCTAACACTGTTCATGTCACTAGGATACCGGGTATAAATAAAAATTGATTGACTGATTCATTGATTCATTTTGGTTACTGAATCGGTTCCCGACACGTTGAAAGGCCTGACATTTTAAATAGCTCAGCCATATTTATTGGTCATTCAGACCCTTTTTGCAGGCCGGCAACCGATTGGAACTGCATGGAGTTAGTCAGAACATGAACTCTGTTGTTATGCTTTCTTGGACAGAGTATTTCTATGTTTAGAGTCTTTAAGCTACTTCTGAATTCCTTATCCGACAACAGAATGCAGAAGGTGAAAAAAAAATCAAGCTACGATTGGTATAAAGGGACGGCAAACATAATTATAACAGCATTATAGAATCCATTTTGCCAAGTCACCTTAGAGCAGTACAGGTAGACAAAAATGCTGGAGAAACTCAGCGGGTGAGGCAGCGTCTATGGAGCGAAGGAATAGGTGACGTTTCGGGTCGAGACCCGGAAGGGTCTCGACCCGAAACGTCGCCTATTCCTTCGAGAAGAAGGAACTTACAGCATTTTTCGACCCAAAACTTACAGGTAGACAAAACTTACAGGTAGAGGCAACATCTATGGAGCGAAGGAATGGGTGACGTTTCGGGTCGAGACCCTTCTTCAGTGTAGGAAGGAAGTGCTGGTTGCTGGTTTACACGATGGCGCAGCGGTAGAGTTGCTGCCTTGCGGAGCTTTCAGCTACAGAGACGCGGGTTCGATCCCGACCACGGGCGCTGTCTGTACGGAGTTTGTACGTTCTCCCCGTGAACTGCGTGGGGTTTTCTCCGAGATTTTCGGTTTCCTCCCGCACTCCAAAGTCGTACAGGTTTGTAGGTTAATTGGCTTGGTGTAAGTGTAAATTGTCAATTGTCCCTAGTGTGTGCAGGATAGTGTTCATGTGCGGGGCTCGCTGACCGACTCGGTGGGCCGAAGGGCCTGTTTCCACGCTGTATCTCTAAAGCAAAGTGAACTACATAGACACAAAACACTGGAGTAACTCAGCGGGTGAGGCAGCATCTCTGGAGAGAAGGAATAGGTGACGTTTCGGGTCGAGACCCTTCTTCAGACACTTTCAGCTCTAGGTTGCTGTCTCGTATATATTTTGACCTAGTTGCTGTCTCGTATATATTTTGAATCTTCGTTCCAAATATTAAATCATTTGTTTTTAATTTAGTTTCAGTAATATGTTGCTTCTGACTATCTCTGTGAACTTTTCAGGGGATGTGAAATCAATCCAAGTTAATTTAGTTTTGAAGTAAATTTAATTAAATAATCCTCAGGTCACTCCATGGAAAGGTGATCAATTCCATTTTGTAAAATCAAAGGAGCAAAGATGTTAGTTTGTGGCCCGGCTAATTTTCACACATTTAACATTAGAATTTTAGTTTCAATAGACAATAGACAATAGGTGCAGGAGTAGGCCATTTGGCCCTTCGAGCCAGCACCGCCATTCAATGTGATCATGGCTGATCATCCCCAATCAGTACCCCGTTCCTGCCTTCTCCCCATATCCGTGACTCCGCTATTTTTAAGAGCCCTATCTAGCTCTCTCTTGAAAGCATCCAGAGAACCTGCCTCCACCGCCCTCTGAGGCAGAGAATTCCACAGACTCACCACTCTCTGCGTGAAAAAGTGTTTCCTCGTCTCCGTTCTAAATGGCTTACTCCTTATTCTTAAACTGTGGCCCCTGGTTCTGGACTCCCCCAACATCGGGAACATGTTTCCTGCCTCTAGCGTGTCCAAACCCTTAATAATCTTATATGTTTCAATGAGATCTCCTCTCACCCTTCTAAACTCCAGAGTGTACAAGCCCAGCTGCTCCATTCAGCATATGACAGTCCCGCCATCCCGGGAATTAACCTTGTAAACCTACGCTGCACTCAATAGCAAGAATAGCTATTTGTTTAGTTTAGAGATACAGCGTCCCTTCGCCCCACTCCGTCCACACACCAACACTACTCTACACCCGCTAGTGACAATTTACACTTTTATCAAGCCAATTAACCTACAAACATGCACGTCTTTGGAGTGTGGGAGGAAACCAAAGATTTTGGAGAAATCCCATGCAGGTCACCGTGAGAACATACAAGCTCTGTACAGACAGCACCCGTAGTCAGGATCGAACCTAGGTCTCTGGCGCTGTGAGGCAGCAACTCTACCGTTGCGCCACCGTGCCAGGCTAATTGTTTCCTCTCAACCCATCAGGCGCTAGATGCGGGCGTTCATGGGTTTGTTCATGGGGTCAGTGTTGAGGGGCTTCAGGGGACAAAAATAAAAAAAACAGGTTTGATCCTGACCTCGGGTGCTGTCTGTGCGGAGTTTGCACGTTCTTCCTGTGGCTGCATCGGTTTCCTCTGGGTGCTCTGGTTTCCTCCCACATCCCAAAGACGTGCGGGTTTGTCGGTCGCCTCGCCTCTGTGGATCGCCCCTCGTGTGTGTCGGCCGGGAGTGGATACGAAAGTGGGTTACCAATGGAAAAGGCAGCCGGCATCATCGGAGACCCACACCACCGTGAGTGACCACGCTCTCGTTTCACTCCTCCCGTCCGGAAGAAGTTACAGGAGCCTGAAAACTAACGTCCAGCTGGTTACAGTTGTACAAGATGCGGGAGAGGCTACATGTGCAGCACTGTGTGCAGTTTTGGTCACCCTGCTATTGGAAGGATTTTAAGCTGTAAAACCCCTGTCCCACGGTACGAGTTCATTCCAAGAGCTTTCCCGAGTTTGCCCTGATTCGAACTCGGAGATTTACGGTAATGACCACTCATCGGTACTCGGGGCTCTCGTGGACATTTTTTAACATGTTGAAAAATCTTCACGAGTCTTCCCGAGCTTACCTGCCGTTAGCGAGTCTTCCCGAGTACCTGCCGTTAGCGTTACGAGCCGCTAAGAGACGTCCCCGAGCTCCGACGTACCCGCTACGTTCATTCTCCGTGCTTACCACGAGTTTGATTTTTTTTAAACTCGGGAGAGCTCTTGGAATGAACTCGTACCGTGGGACAGGGCTTTAAAGAATGCAGAAACATGTGTAGGAAGGAACTGCAGATGCTGCTTTAAACCGAAGGCAGACACAAAATGCTGGAGTAACTCAGCGGGACAGGCGGCGTCTCTGGTGGGAAGGAATGGATGACATTTCTGGTCGCGACCCTTCATCAGCCTCTGAAGCGTTTCGACCTGAAACGTTAACCATTCCTTCCCTCCAGAGATGCTGCCTGTCCCGCTGTGTTACTCCAGCATTTTGTGTCTATCTAAGAGTGTGGAGAAGATTTATAAAGATGTAGCCGGAACTTGAGGGCCTGAGCCGCAGGAAGAGGTTGGTACTGTCCGAGTCACCTCTACCCCATTGCGGACATTGGACTTTATCTCTGATGCTGGAAACTATATTCTGCACTCTGTATCTTCCCCTTTGCTCTACCTATAGTACTTGAGTTTGGCTTGATTGTATTTATGTATAGTGTTATCTGAATTGATTGGATAGGATGTGAGACAAGGCTTTTCATTGTACCTCAGTAGGTAACACTAATAATTCTAAACATTTGCCCAAAATCAAACATGGCCAGTTTCCATCTGTGCAGACTCATCTTAGTTTTCCTCATTTGTACTTTTAGAGTCATAGAGTGATACAGCGTGGAAACAGGCCCTTCGGCCCGATGTGCCCACACCGACCTACATGTCCCATCTACACTAGTCCCACTTGCCTGAGTTTGGCCCACATCTCACTAGATCTGTCCTATTCCACGGAATACAGGAGGCTGAGGGGTGATCTTATAGAGATGTACAAGATCACGAGGAGAATAGATAGGATGGATGATCCGAGTCTCTTACCAACCGTACGGGGATCAAGAACCAGAGGACTTGGACTTAAAGTACAGGGGAAAGATTTAATAGGAATCTGAGGGGCAACTTTTTCACTCTTAGGGTGGTGGGTGTATGGAACCAGCTGCCAGAGGAGAGAGTTGGCACAATAACAGGTACAATATTGCAGGTGCAATAACAATATTTAACGGACACTTGGACAAGTACATGGATAGGAAAGGTTTATGGGCCAAATGTGTGGAAATTGGGCTAGCATCTAGGTTGGCATGGACAAGTTGGGCTGAAGGGCCTGTTTCCAAGTGGTATAAGTGCATTATGACAATTGTTATTGTCTATGACTCAAAGACATATGAACTGTAAAAAGTCCCACATTTTTAAATTTATGAAGGCAACAGGTAGAAATGTTAAAATAAGCAATTCTTTAACTATTTTAAATTGGACTGTACAGTAATTTGCAGTTCATTGATTCAAATGTTCTCCAAATAGTAATTCAATATCATTTTATAGCTTATGAATTTTATCAACCAAGTGATAGAGACAGACATTATGTCTTTATGACGGTGACAGTTTTTTAAAATCTTTATCACTTATGTTAAATTTCCAGTTGCTTTGTGGCTCGTAAATGTTGTACTGAAAGTACACGAGCTTCTCTGTTGTATTCATGTTCGTCCTCAAGTCAGAGAGTGATACAGCGTGGAAACAGGCCCTTCGGCCCAACTAGCCCACACTGACCAACATGTCCCTGCTAACACTAGTCCCATTTGCCAGCATTTGGTCCATATCCCTCCAAACCTGTCCTATCCATGTACCTGTCTAACATAGAAACATAGAAAATAGGTGCAGGAGGAGGCCATTCGGCCCTTCGAGCCAGCACCACCATTCATTGTGATCATGGCTGATCGTCCCCTATCAATAACCCGTGCCTGCCTACTCCCCATATCCCTTGACTCCACTAGCCCCTAGGGCTCTATCTAACTCTCTCTTAAATCCATCCAGTGACTTGGCCTCCACTGCCCTCTGTGGCAGGGAATTCCATAAACTCACAACTCTCTGGGTGAAAAAGATTTCTAACTGTTTCTTAAATGTTGGGATAGGCCCTGCCTCAACTACCTCCTCTGGCAGCTTGTTCCATACACCCACCACCCTTTGCGTGAAAAAGTTGCCCCTCAGATTCCTATTAAATCTTTATCCCCTTCACCTTGAACCTATGTCCTCTGGTCCTTGAATCCCCTCCTTTGGGCAAGAGACTCTGTGCATCTGCACTCATAGAATCTTATTAAACAGGGAGAGGTCCTTTTCAGGTTCAGGTCTATTATTGTCATGTGTACCGAGGTACAGTGAGATATTTTGTCCTGCATGCGAGCCAAACTGATCAGATAATATGTGTAGAAAGGAACAGCTGCAGATGTTGGTTTCAACCAAAGATAGATACAAAATGCTGGGGTAACTCAGCAGGACAGACACCATCTCTGGAGAGGGGGCATGGGTGACGTTTCGGGTCGAGACCCTTCTTCAGACTGAGAGACAAGGGGAGAGGGAATCGAGAGATATATTAACGGTGATGTAGAGAGATATTGAACAAATGAATGAAAGATGTGTAACAAAGTAATGATGATAAAGGAAACAGGCCATTGTTTGCTGTGGGCTAGGTGAAAACGAGTTACAGGTAATGAGACTCAACAAGCTGGTCTGACTTGGGTGGGGGAAGGATGGAGATAGAGAGGTTGCAAGGGCTATTTATGAACAGATAATACTGTATATAAATTCAGTCGGGGTAAATTCAAGTAGATAGAGCAAAGGGGAAGAGAGAGAGTGCAGAACATAGTTCCCGGTATTGTAGTAGGTATGTTACAATACTTACCTTCAGCGGTGCTGTAATTCTGCCACTGGCCATGTGCGCGATTTTGGCACCTTTAAGGGGGGGGGGGCGGGGTTAAAACGTGGGTTTCTCCTACCTTGTCCTGGTTAATATGTCGTTGGAGTACAAGCGTTTGCTGAAAAACCGTTCCGACGGGCGTTTTGTGTATTTTTTATTTTTATTAAATCGACAATGTCAGCGCTGGAGTCATTTTAAAATCAGCTTCTGAAGCGTCAACGCCGACAACGGGGACGGATTTCACACACGGGACAGGTAAACGAAAGCAGTTAATTTCTTAAGAAGCCTTTAATTCACATTTTTTAATGCGAAACGGTGATTATTTTCCCTGAACTAACGGCAGAATTTTTCATGCCGATACGGGGTTAAATTCACCGCAAATCAATGTTCCAATTGATCGCGTTCCAGAAGAACCCCATTCGCAAGATGATTTAAATGCCCATTAATTTACAGGTATTTAACATTAAATTCCTTCCATTTGGCCTATAAATCCATGACAATGAGATTTAAAAATTATGTTATATTGTGAATTCTTGTGTGAATGTTATTTGGACACTTAGGCTATTTAAAAATGTTAATCTATTCTTAAGAAATTGATAGATGTTTAGATCTAGTAATTGAATTTTGTAATTAGCTACAATTAGGTAACTAATTATATGCTTTAATTTCATGTAATCTAAGTAAGATTGTTTCATATTTGTTTCAGAATGCTTCAATCTATAATAACTGAACATTTCTTTCAGTTCTCTTAATTTTTAAGAAAGTTATGGGCTTTTGACTGTCCTCGATCACAGCTTTTGTGTTAAGTCAATGGAAAAGCAATAGGGAACAAGATGCTAATTTCCGAGTATGAAAATTGCCATAACTTTTTTAATACTGAAGATATGAAAGTGAATTAGGTGTCAAATTAAACTTCTTTTTATGCTTTATCTGATGGGATAAATTACAGACATTATTTTTAAAATCTCAAAATTTTGTAACATTGCTAATTGTAGTGCATCAGTTCCATAGACAATGACCATTGTCCACAATAGGTTAGCAGAGGGGAACAAGCTGGTGGAGCGTGTTTTCAAGCCTCTGTATCTTCTGTCTGACGGGAGTGGGGAGAAGAGGGAATCACCAGGGTTAGACAATTCTGCGATGACGATGGCTGCTTTTCTGAGGCAGCGTGAGGTGTAGATGGGGGGTCAATGGTGGGAAGTCAGGTCTCTGTGGTCCGGGCTACATCCACAGCTCTCTGCAATTTCCTGCGGTCTTGGGCACAGCTGTTCCTCCTGCACTCCAAAGACGTGCCGGTTTGTAGGTTAATTGGCCTCTGTAAAAAATGTCCCTGGTGTGCAGGACAGTGCTAGTGTGCGGAGGTGATCGCTGGCTGGCGGGGACTCGCTGGGCCGAAGGGCATGTTTCCGCGCTGAATCTCCAAAGTTTAAAGTCCAGCACAAACACTCTCACCGTAATCCAGCTCTCTCTCGGTTGCAACGGCTGCCTAATAAACATAGAAACATAGACAATAGGTGCAGGAGTAGGCCATTCGGCCCTTCGAGCCTGCACCGCCATTCAATATGATCATGGCTGATCATCCAACTCAGTATCCTGTACCTGCCTTCTCTCCATACCCCCTGATCCCTTTAGCCACAAGGGCCACATCTAACTCCCTCTTAAATATAGCCAATGACTGGCCTCAACTGCATTCTGTGGCAGAGAATTCCAGAGATTCACCACTCTCTGTGTGAAAAATGTTTTTCTCATCTCGGTCCTAAAAGATTTCCCACTTATCCTTAAACTGTGACCCCTTGTTCTGGACTTCCCCAACATCGGGAACAATCTTCCTGCATCTAGCCTGTCCAACCCCTTAAACATTTTGTAAGTTTCTTGAAGATCCCCCCTCAATCTTCTAAATTCTAACGAGTACAAGCCGGGTCTATCCAGTCTTTCTTCATATGAAAGTCCTGACATCCCAGGAACCAGTCTGGTGAACCTTCTCTGTACTCCCTCTATGGCAAGAATGTCTTTCCTCAGATTAGGAGACCAAAACTGTACGCAATACTCCAGGTGTGGTCTCACCAAGACCCTGTACAACTGCAGTAGAACCTACCTGCTCCTATACTCAAATCCTTTTGCTATGAATGCTAACATACCATTCGCTTTCTTCACTGCCTGCTGCACCTGCATGCCTACTTTCAATGAGTGGTGTACCATGACACCCAGGTCTCGTTGCATCTCCCCTTTTCCTAATCGGCCACAATTCAGATAATAGTCTACTTTCCTGTTTTTGCCACCAAAGTGGATAACCTCACATTTATCCACATTATACTGCATCTGCCATGCATTTGCCCACTCACCCAGCCTATCCAAGTCACTTTGCAGCCTCCTAGCATCCTCCTCACAGCTAACACTGCCCCCCAGCTTCGTGTCATCCGCAAACTTGGAGATGTTGCATTCAATTCCCTCATCCAAATCATTAATAATATTGGCTTCTGGAAATTGCTCCTGGTGTGTTGGATGGAACTAGTGTATGGGTGATTGTGGTTGGTGCGGACTCAGTGGGCTGAGAGGTCAGATTCCATGCAGTCTTCTTAGGCCCCTTTCGGTCATGGCTGACCATGGGTGTCTCCAGGGTGCTATTCCCTCTGTGGAGGACGCCTGTGCGTGACTTTGTTTAACGTGGGGAGACTGGTGCACAGACAGCCACCCCACGGTCCTTGACAGATCTGGGTCAGGATCCAGTGGCATGGAGTCCAAGACGACCGGAGACCCTTCTCTGCTGCAGCCTTCATCCGCCTTCCCAGCCGTCGTGACGCTCCACTAAGGTCAGCCGTCGTCCTCCGCCTGTTCCACCGTTGAGGTCTTGGTTGGATTGGCTCTTTGTCGGAGACCCCCCCCTCGACCGTACCGCCATGGGTGGCCCTACCAGGAGCGCAGCTCCAGACAGGATCTCAGGTCCACACAATCTTCTCCACCTCGACAAGGTGACAGTCCACGGAGAATCCACGGAGAATTCATAGAAACATAGAATCATAGAAAATAGGTGCAGGAGGAGACCATTCGACCTTTCGAGCCAGCACCGCCATTCACTGTGATCATGGCTGATCGTCCCCAATCAATAACCCGTGCCTGCCTTCTCCCCATATCCCTTGACTCCACTAGCCCCTAGAACTCTATCTAACTCTCTCTTAAATCCATCCAGTGACTTGGCCTCCACTGCCCTCTGTGGCAGGGGATTCCACAAAGGGCTGTATCTCCGCACTATACCAAACTACAAGGGACTTCCTTTAAGATCGCATTGCAAAACTTGGGCTTGGTTTATTTTGGGCTGTTTACCTATTATAATTAATGATTCATTATGTTATTATTATCATATTTTGTATCTTACGTTAATGTGCCTGTAGATCTGCAGCATAAGAATTTGATTGTTCCGTTCCTGGTGCTTATGGCAATCAAACACTCTTGAATTTTGACTTTTTTATGGTTAACTCTAAATCATTAAACGATACTCTCCCTACAAAATGACAAGGCACCAAGGCCTGTGGGCCTTGCAGATTTAGTTCCATTTAGTTTAGTTTAGTTTGGAGGTACAGCGTGGAAACAGGCCCCCTTCAGCCCTCCGAGTCCGCACCGACCAGCCATCCCCGCACACTAACACTATCCCACACACACTTTGGACAATTTATTTAAGAAGGAACTGCAGATGCTGGAAAATCGAAGTGCTGGAGAAACTCAGCGGGTGCAGCAGCATCTGTGGAGCGAAGGAAATAGGCAACGTTTTGGGCCGAAACCCAAAGGAAATAGGCAACGTTTCGGGCCGAAACCCAAAGGGTTTCGGCTCGAAACGTTGCCTATTTCCTTCGCTCCATAGATGCTGCTGCACCCGCTGAGTTTCTCCAGCACTTTTGTCTACCATGAACAATTTATACCTACACCAAGCCGATCAACCTACAAACCTGTACGTCTTTGGAGTGTAGAAGGGGCCCAAAGATCTCGGAGAAAACCCACGCAGGTCACGGGGAGAACGTGCAAACTCCGTGCAGACAAGAACCCGCAGTCGGGATCGAACCTGGGTCTCTGGTGCTGTAAGGCAGCAGCTCTACCGTGCTGCCTTTTAAACTTTTAGGAAGAGTCAGCATATGTTGTTCACAAAACAGTAATTCAACTGTTGATTTAAGTGTGGGAGGAGGAGATATTACAGTTGTATTTTTTGGATGAAGTATATTTTTCCTCTTAGGGGTCCACTTACAGTTGGCGTAACAGGGACAATTAAATCAAATCCAGTCATCCCGTTTGTAAACAGAATTGATACAATGCCAGAGGATGAATTAATTGCAAACAATGTCATATAATCCTGTAGGCAGACACAAAATGCTGGAGTAACTCAACGGGTCAGGCAGCATCTCCGGAGGAAAGGAACGGGTGACATTTCGGGTCGAGACCCTTACTCAGACTGAGAGTCGGGGGAGAGGGGAATGAGAGATAGACTGTACCTGGGACAAATGAATGGGAGATATGCAATAAAGCAACGATAATCAAGGACATGTAGAGCCCACAATGGTCCATTGCTGGCTGTGGGATAGGTGATAACGAGTTATGCAGACAGTGGAAATCAGCAGGACGACAGTGAAACTAGTACGACGACTAGAGTGGGGGAGGGGATGGAGAGAGAGAGGGGATGCAGGGGTTACTTGGTATTAGAGAAATCAATATTCATTCCGCTGGATTGTAAAAGGCATGTCCCACTTAGGCGATTTTTTAGGCGACTAGGCTGTAGCCACACGGTCGCCGGGCTGTCGCCTGTGTGGTTGTGAGTCATCACCTCAGTCGCCCAAAGAGTCATAGTGTCTATCTGGTCGCTGCTGGATTTTCAACATGTTGAAAATTTTTCGGAGACAGTCGGCGACAGTGGGTTTGACACCAATGAGCGTAGCTTGTCTTCTGCTGTCGTAGGTGCTGTCGTAGTTGTCGCCAGGTTAACGTAGGTTGTAGCCGGGTGACGTAGATTGTCGCCGGTGCTGACTTTGGTTTTTGTTTGTTGTTAAAGTTTTTAAAAAAAGATTCTATTTCAAATTTTATGTCGAAGGGGGGTCCAGTCGACATTTTTTTCGGCGACATGCTACGACTATGACAGTCGTAATTATAGCCTAAGTGGGACAGGCTCCTAACCTGCCCAAGCGAAATATTAGGAGCTGTTTGGCCTCACTCTTTCAGTCATAGCCTGAAACGTCACCCACTCCTTCTCTTCAGAGAAGCTGCCTGACCCACTGAGTTACTCCAGCTTTTTGTGTCTGTCTTCAGCTTAACCAGAATCAGGGGCCACAGTTGAAGAATAAGGAGTAAGCCATTTAGAACGGAGACGAGGAAACACTTTTTCTCACAGAGAGTGATGAGTCTGTGGAATTCTCTGCCTCAGAGGGCGGTGGAGGCGGGTTCTCTGGATGCTTTCAAGAGAGAGCTAGATAGGGCTCTTAAAAATAGCGGAGTCAGGGGAAATGGGGAGAAGGCAGGAACGGGGTACTGATTGGGGATGATCAGCCATGATCACATTGAATGGCGGCGCTGGCTCGAAGGGCCAAATGGCCTACTCCTGCACCTATTGTCTATTGTCTATTGAAACTAAAATTCTAATGTTAAATGTGTGAAAAATAGCCGGGCCACAAACTAACATCTTTGCTCCTTTGATTTTACAAAATGGAATTGATCACCTTTCCATAAACCTGAGGATTATTTAATTAAATTTACTTCAAAAATAAATTAACTTGGACCTATTGTCTATTGTCTATTAACCAGCATCTGCAGTTCCTCCTTTACCCATTTACGCATTTACTCACATAATCCGGGAACTTTGCTCATCAAACTGCTTCACATTGCAAGTTATTTTTCTAAATCTGAAATTAGACACGAAAGTTTAGTTAAGTTTAGTTTAGAGCCACAACATGAAAACAGGCCACCGCTTCCATGCCGACCAACGATCACCCGTACACTAATCTTACGTTATCCCAGTTTCACATCCTATATTCCAAGGGGTGATTTACAGAAGCCAATTAACCTAATAGCCCTAGTTTAGTTTGGAGATACAGCTCGGATACAGGCCCTTCGGCCCACCGAGTCATGCATGCGCCGACCAGCGATCACCCCGTACACTAGCACTATCCTTCACACAGTAGGGACAATTTACAACACTGCCAAAGGCAATTAACCGACAAACCTGCACGTCCTTGGAGTGCGGGAGGAAACCGGAGCACCCGGAGAAAACCCACGCGGTCACAGGGAGAAAATACAATCTCCGTACAGACAGCACCCGAGGTCAGGATCGAACGGGAGTCTCTGGCTCTGGAAGGCCCGCAACTCTACCGCTGATCGGGAAGTTTTTAGTGAAGTTTAAAATAAAGCCTGCCTTGATCCATGGCCCTTTTGGGAGTTGCTGAAGTGAATTATCCTGTTAGCCTCATGCTAGAGGAATGTCCAAAGTACACAAACACTATCCCGTCTGCATGCAAACACAATGGCAACATCTTTCATCTATGGAGCTTGTGCTCATTTATCGTTATATGTCTGCTTGGCACGCACGTTGACATTTATTTAGATTTTGCTACCATGATGTGTAGGAAGGAACTGCAGACGCTGGTTTCCACCGAAAATAGACCCAAAATGCCGGAGTAACTCAGCGGGTCAGGCAGCATCCCTGGAGAGAAGGAATGGGTGGCCTTTCGGGTCGAGACCCTTCTTCAATCTGAGACTGAGATGCTGCCTGAGATACAGCATGAAAACAGGCCCTTCGGCCCATCGAGTCCACGCCAACCAGCGATCACCCCGTCCACCAGCTCTCTCCTGCACACTAGGGACGATTTACAGATTTTACAGAATTGTATGGCTTGGTTGAAAAAAAAGGGAATATATTAAATTAAGTCAAATTAAAAAATTGTTTTCCCTAGTTAATTGTGAATTTTCAAATGATATCTAAAGGGTGACGTAGTGGCAAAGCTGGCAGCGGCTTAAGTGGATAAAAACAAATGGGTGAATGAATATGTAGGAAGGAACTGCAGGCGCTGGTTTACATCGAAGATAGACACAAAGTGCTGGAGTGACTCAGCGGGACAGGCAGCATCTCTGGATAAAAAGGACGGCTGACTTTTCGGGTCAGATGAAGTCTGAAGAAGGGTTCCGCCCCAAAACGTCACCCATCCATCTCTCCAGAGATGCTGCCTGAGCAGCAGAGTTACTCCAGCACGTTGTGTCTATCTTTGGTTGAATGAATATGTTGCTGTCAGTCTTTGGTGGCACACAGTGGCATAGGCGGGTCAGGCCACTGTGCCAGAGACCCGGGTTCGATCCTGCCCTCGGGTGCTGTTTCCGTGGAGTTTGCACGTTCTCCCTGCGACCGTGTGGGTTCCAGGCACTCCGATTTCCTCCGGGTGCTCCGGTTTCTTCCCACATCCCAAATACACGCGGGTTTGTCGTTTAATTGACCCTGGGGGGGGGGGGGTGCAAGGAGTGTATAGGAGGGTGGGATAACATGGAGCTGGCGTGAGCGGGCGATTAATGTTCGGCGTGGACTCAGTGGGCCGGATGCTGCCTGACCCGCTGAGTTACTCCAGCACTTTGTGTCTATCTTCGGAGTAAACCAGCATCTGCAGTTCCTTCCTACACATTTTCACATTTGTTATTTTTTATTTTACAAAGATTCAAAATCATTCCTTTGCTTTTTAAACTGCTAGAATATATTTGTTGACTCCGATTTTTTTCCCCACGGGATCAATCTGTGAAGTGCGGTGTTTGAGAGAGAATACTTTACTTGCAACCGTTCGCCGAGCAACCTGCAACAAAAGTGATATTCATTTGAGAACCTTACACCAGGCGTCAAAATGACCTTGAAATGTTCTGTTATTTAGGACCATCGTCCCATAATTGCAACATAATGAGGTCTGATGGGGAAGCCTATTTTCCAACCAATTATTACCACAGATGTCAGAACATCTGGGCAAGAGAGAGTAAAAGCATATTTCCATTCCAAATATGTACAGAGGAGTAATATTTAAGGCAAAGACAGATGCTTCAAAGAGTTTAGAGAGCTGGGCTCTGTGCAATGAAGTGATACACCATTTAGGCAATTTACACTGCTTGCTTTGTGCCCCCCATGTCAAGAGACAATAGGTGCAGGAGTAGGCCATTCGGCCCTTCGAGCCAGCACCGCCATTCAATGTGATCATGGCTGATCATCCCCAATCAGTACCCCGTTCCTGCCTTCTCCCCATATCCCCTGACTCCGCTATCTTTAAGAGCCCTACTTCTATCCACTTCTGTTGCCTTTGGTTGTGAACCCCCCTGTCTCCTTCTCCAGTTGTATACATTCTTCAGCTCCACGTAGACTTTCCGAAGAGCGCCCCATTGTCTCAGCCGAAGACCGACACAAGATGCTGGAGAAACTCGGCGGGACAGGCAGCATCTCTGGAGAAGAGAAACAGGTGATATTTCAGGTCCAGACCCGAAACATCACCCATTCCTTCTCTCCAGAGATGCTGCCTCGAGGAGTTATTCCAGCATTTTGTGTCTATCTTCGCACTTAAACCAGTATCTGCAGTTCCTTCCTACTTCATTGTAGCAGCTGGGCTTGTACACTCTGGAATTTAGAAGGATGAGAGGGGATCTTATTGAAACGTATAAGATTATTAAGGGTTTGGACACGCTAGAGGCAGGAAACATGTTCCCGATGTTGGGGGAGTCCAGAACCAGGGGCCACAGTTTAAGAATAATGGGTAGGCCATTTAGAACGGAGATGAGGAAACACCTTTTCACACAGAGAGTTGTGAGTCTGTGGAATTCTCTGCCTCAGAGGACAGTGGAGGCCGGTTCTCTGGATACTTTCAAGGGAGAGCTAGATAGGGCGCTTCAAGATAGCTGGAGTCAGGGGATATGGGGAGAAGGCAGGAACGGGGTACTGACTGGGGATGATCAGCCATGATCACATTGAATGGCAGTGCTGGCTCGAAGGGCCGAATAGCCTACTCCTGCACCTATTGTCTATTTTTGCATTTAAACCAGTATCTGCAGTTCCTTCCTACACCATTGTCCTAGGTAACAGTTATCGCTCAACCAACACCTAGAACCTAGAAGTGTAGACACAGAATGCTGGAGTAACTCAGCGGGACAGGCAGCATCTCTGGAGAGAAGGAATGGGTGACGTTTTGGGTCGAGACCCTTCTTCAGACTGGAAGTGTACACCTAGAGGTGTACCTTGGCACACTTACGCTCAGACTGCCTTGGTCTGTGTGATCTCCTGGTTGCCAAACATTGGAACTCCCCCTCCCATTCCCACACTGACCTTTCTGTCCTGGGCCTCCTCCACTGTTAGAGTGAGGCCCCACACACAAGCTGGAGGAACAGCACCTCATATTTTGCTTGGGCAGCTTACATACCCAGTGGTATGAATATTGATCTCTCTAATTTCAAGTAACCCTTGCATTCCCTCTTCCCCCCCCCCACCCATGCCAGCCCCCCCAAGCCCACCCTCCCACCCCCCACTCTAGTCATCCTAGTAATTCCGCTGTTCACATCATTGTATCCCTTTTGTTATCACACCTTCCCCAGCCAACAATGGACCATTGTGGACTCCATCCTGCCTGAGGTCACCTATTGACGGTCCTGATTTGTCTGGCCCTGTCTCGCCTGCTGTTGATTTCCACCCACCCCCCTCTACTTTCAGTCCGAAGAAGGGTTCCAACCTGAGTTGCCACCCATAGTTTTTCTCCCGAGATGCTGCCTGACCCGTTGAGTAACCCTCACATCCCTTCTCTCTCCATCCCTCCCCACCCAAGTCATATTAGCTTCAAAGTCTTCTTGTTGAGTATCCTTGTCTGTAACTCGTTTTCACCTCGCCCCCCGCTAACAATGGCCTGTTTCCTTTATCGTTTTTTACTTTTTTTTGCATATCTTTCATTCACTTTTTCGATATCTCTCCATATCACCGTCTATATCTCTCATTTCCCTCTCCCCTGACTCTCAGTCTGAAGAAGGGTCTCGACCTGAAACGTCACCCATTCCTTTTCTCCAGAGATGCTGCCTGGCCCGCTGAGTTACTCCAGCTTTCTGTGTCTATCTTCGAGGTTACTCCAGCATTTTGTGTCTGCCTTTGGTATAAACCAGCGTCGGCAGTTCCTTCCTACACCTCGACCAGATTACTTGATCAATATCACATTGCTGAATGAAGGAACAAGTTTAAACCTTGCTGTTTACACTACGACATTGACTTCAATTTAAAACCATCTCATTGAATGTAAAACACTTTAGGATGTCTTGAGGTCGTAAAAAGTGATTTATAAAAGTTCTTCCTCTGATGATCAAAGTTTGGTCATCTGCCTAATACATGGCTCTACCTCAAGTGTTGTTCACGAACATGTTCCTGTGAAAAGCTTTGAGAGGTTTTATTATCTTAAAATCACACTATAAACGATATAAGCAAGAACAATTTACTCTTAATGAAGCTTGGGCTGTTTATTAGCTGTGTTTCCAAGGAGCAACTAATAATGTTCCGTGTCTTCCCTGCGAATTGGCCTATTCTTCAGAAAGTTCCCATAAATATCATCACTGTAAAATGTTTTGTTTTCTTTCTACGTTGCTTCTTGTAGAGTTTAGGAGCCTATAACTAGGTTTTAACCACCTTTACAGCAGGTATATATGAGACGTTAAAGCGACTTTCACGCATGTTGGAGGTGTTGCTGTTGCATCAACCCTGGTTCACCAATTGATGAGGGCATGTTAAAGTTCTTAAAGAAAGGTTTCGACCCGAAAACATCACCCATTCCTTCTCTCCAGAGACGCTGCCTGTCCCGCTGAGTTACTCCAGCTATTTGTGTCTATCTTCGGTTTAAACCAGCATCTGCAGTTCCTTATTACACATGCTAATGTTTTTAATTGGACCTCACCTTGCACAAAATGCTCTTCCCATTATCATGCCCCTGTGCACTGTGGATGGCTCGATTACGTTCATATATATTATTTCCACTGACTGGATAGCACGCAACTAAAGCTTTTCACTGTACCTCGGTACATGTGACAATAAACTAACCTTAACTAAACATTTCCCTGAAACAAACATCACTATTTTCAAACCACGTTTTTCTTCACTCACTTCTTTATTGCCAGGATAATTATTGTAGGGTGGCACAGTGGTGCAGCTGGTAGAGCAGCTGCCTCCCAGCGCCAGAGACCCGGGTTCAATTCTGGCCTTGAGTCCCGTCCGGGTGCGCGGAGTTGCACGTTCTCCCCGTGACCGCCGGGTTTCCTCCGGGGTGCTCCAGTTTCCTCCCCCTATCCCAAAGACGTGCGGGTTTGTTGGTTAATTGGCCCTCTGTAAGTTGCTGCTAGTGTGTAGGGTTGGATGCGAAAGTGAGATCACTTAGAACTAGTGTGAACTGGTGATCGCTGGTTGGTGCGGACTCGGTGGGCCAAAGCCCCCCTGTTCCCACGCTGTAGCTCTAAACTGAACCTCACTTTTTAGTTAGACACAAAAAGTTGGAGTAACTCAGTGGGTCAGACAGCATCTCTGGAGATAGTAATAGGTGACGTTTCAGGTCGAGACCCTTCTGCAAACCTTCTTCTCAGCCCAAAACGTCACCTATTCATTCTCCAGAGATCTGCCCTGTCCCCTGAGTTACTCCAACTTGTTGTGTCCATCTTCGGTTTAAACCAGCAGACTGCACTTCCTTCCTGCACATTAACTTAAACTTATAGTATCTCTCATACCCACTCTCACCACACACACTCTCTCACACACCTCTCTCTACACACTCTCACACACCACTTCACACACACTCTCTCACCTCTCTCAACATACACACTCTCACACACTCCTCACACACACTCTCTCACCACTCTCTCACACCACTCTCTCACACACACTCTCACACACACTCTATCACAGCACTCTTCATACACACTCTCACTCTCACACACACTCTCTCCACACTCTCTCACACACTCTCTCACACAACTCTCTCACACACTCTCTCACACACTCTCTCACACACACTCTCTCACACACTCTCTCACACACACTCTCTCACACACACACTCTCACACACTCTCTCACACATCTCTCACACACACACACCACACACCACTCTCTCTCACACTCTCTCATACACACTCACACACACTCTCTCACACACACTCTCTCACACACTCTCTCACACACACTCTCTCACACACACACACACACACTCTCTCACACACTCTCTCACACACACTCACACACACACTCTCTCACACACTCTCTCACACACACTCACACACACACTCTCTCACACACTCTCTCTCACACTCACACACACTCTCTCTCGCACACTCTCTCACACACTCTCTCACACACACTCTCATACACACTCTCTCACACACTCTCTCATACACACTCTCTCATACACACTCTCACACACACTCACACACACACTCTCTCGCACACACTCTCACACACTCTCTCACACACACTCTCATACACACTCTCTCACACACTCTCTCATACACACTCTCACACACACTCTCACACACTCTCTCACACACTCTCTCATACACTCTCTCACACACACTCAACACACATCTCTCACACACTCCTCACACACTCTCTCACACACTCTCTCACACACTCGCACACTCTCTCTCACACACTCTCACACACTCTCACACACACACTCTCACACACTCTCTCACACACTCTCTCATACACTCTCTCACACACACTCACACACACACACTCTCACACACTCTCTCACACACTCTCTCACACACTCTCTCACACACTCTCACACACTCTCTCACACACTCTCACACACTCTCACACACACTCTCTCACACACTCTCACACACTCTCTCATACACACTCTCTCACACACTCTCTCACACACACTCTCACACACTCTCTCACACACTCTCTCATACACACTCTCACACACTCTCTCACACACACTCTCACACACTCTCTCACACACTCTCTCATACACACTCTCACACACACTCTCACACACACTCTCTCACACACTCTCACACACTCTCTCATACACACTCTCTCACACACTCTCTCACACACACTCTCACACACTCTCTCACACACTCTCTCATACACACTCTCACACACACTCTCACACACTCTCTCACACACTCTCTCATACACACTCTCACACACACTCACACGCTCTCTCACACACTCTCTCACACACTCTCTCACACACTCTCTCATACACACTCTCTCACACACTCTCACACACTCTCTCACACACTCTCTCATACACACTCTCACACACACTCTCACACACTCTCTCACACACTCTCTCATACACACTCTCACACACTCTCATACACACTCTCTCACACACTCTCTCACACACTCTCTCACACACTCTCTCACACACTCTCTCACACACTTTCTCGCACGCACTCTTGCAAGTTCTCATGAGATCATAAGACCGTGATAGGAGCAGAATTAGGCCATTCGGCCCATCAAGTCTACTCCACCATTCAATCATGGCTGATCTATCTTTCCCTCCCAACCCCATTCTCCTGCCTTCTCCCCATAAACCCTGACACCCGTACTGATCAAGAATCTATCTATCTCTCTGCCTTAAATATATCCACTAGCATGGCCTCCGCAGCCTTTTGTAGCAAAGAATTCCACAGATTCACCATCTCTCGCACACTCTCTCACACTCTCTCACAACGAGTGCAATAGTTCTCTGTATTTGGTTTACTTAATTACTATCAATAGAACTTGCTTGTAAGGCGAGAACACATCTTTAAAAAAGGATTATCAACGCGATGCATCTGACTATCAAACGACGGCCTAAGTTTTAAAGTAAATTTGGCAATAAGCTACTCTAATTCATCACTAATATCCAGAGAGCTAGATAGGGCTCTTAAAGATAGCGGAGTCAGGGCATGTGGGGAGAAGGCAGGAACGGGGTACTGATTGGGGATGATCAGCCATGATCACATTGAATGGCGGTGCTGGCTCGAAGGGCAGGATAGCCTCCTCCTGCACCTATTGTCTATTGTCTATTGTCTATAGGTCTGACACCGTCCTCCTGAATTTCAACAATCTCTTCCCAACAATGATGCATGCATAATTTAAAACAAAACCTAAAGCCAGAAAGCTCTTGGAGATCAACATCAGTAAACCTTAATAATCTTTTCTCTGGGTCACATCCATCAAAATCCCTGAACCATTTCTTTTGTGGATTCTACGCTGATATATTTACCTTAGTTTAGTTTAATTTAGAGATACAGTGCAGAAACAGGCCCTTCGGCCCTCCGAGTCCGTGCCGACCAACGATCCCCGCACACTAACACTATCCTACACACACTAGGGACAATCTTACATTTACATCAAGCCAATTAACCTACAAACCTGTACGTCTCTGGAGTCAATAGACAATAGACAATAGTTGCAGGAGTAGGCCATTCGGCCCTTCGAGCCAGCACCGCCATTCAATGTGATCATGGCTGATCATCCCCAATCAGTACCCCGTTCCTGCCTTCTCCCCATGTCCCCTGACTTCGCTATTTTTAAGAGCCCTATCTAGCTCTCTCTTGAAAGCATCCAGAGAACCCGCCTCCACCGCCCTCTGAGGCAGAGAATTCCACAGACTCACCACTCTCTCTGAGAAAAAGTGTTTCCTCGTCTCCGTTCTAAATGGCTTACTCCTTATTCTTAAACTGCGGCCCCTGGTTCTGGACTCCCCCAACATCGGGAACATGTTTCCTGCCTCTAGCGTGTCCAAACCCACAGTGTGGGAGTGTGGGAGGAAACCGAAGATCTCGGAGAAAACCCACACAGGCCACGGGGGAGAACGCACCAAACTCCGTACAGACAGCGCCCGTAGTCGGGGTCGAACCCGGGTCCCTGGCGCTGTAAGCGCTGTAAGGCAGCAACTCTGGCCTCTGCGTCACCATGCGGGCCCTGTTATTTAAACCACCTTGATACATGATACAGGCATGGATGACTCCAAAGAATGCCAGGTCTGAAGGCTAACGGAATCAAGGGAAATGGGGGGAAAGTAGGAACGGGGTACTGATTTTGGATGTTCATATTGAATGGTGGTGCTGGCTCGAAGGGCCGAAGGGCCTACTCCTGCACCTATTTTCTATGTCTCTATGTTTCTGGAACAGCCCACCAAGTCACCAAAACCAAGGTTGTTATTCTGAGGCCCTGTAAGGCGCTGGTCAAACCGCATTTGGAGTATTGTGAGCAATTGTGGGGCCACATATCTGAGGAAGGATGTGCTGGCTCTAAAGAGGATCCAGAGGAGGTTTACGAGAATGATCCCAGGAATGAGTGGGTTAACATATGATGAGCATTTGACGGCGCTGGGCCTGTACTCACTGGATGATCAGCCATGCTCATATTGAATGGCGGTGCTAGCTCGAAGGGCCAAAGGGCCGAATGGCCTACTCCTGCACCTATTGTCTATTGCCTATTGTCTACTCGCTGGCGTTTGGAAGGATGAGGGGGGGGGGGGGGACGGACCTCGTTGAAACTCATCAAAACAGTGAAAGGCCTGGATAGAGTGGATGTGGAGAGGATGTTTTCACTAGTGGGAGAGTCTAGGACCAGAGGTCATAATAGCCTCAGAATTAAAGGACGTACCTCTAGAAAGGAGATGAGAAGGAATCCTTGAGCACCGTTCCCTTTGATCTGTGTTTTCACATCTTACCCTTCAGTATCTCTGTGTCTCCCTCTCCCCTGACTCTCAGTCTGAAGAAGGGTCTCGACCCTGAAACATCTCACCCCATCCCTTCTCTCCAGAGATG
>CM075978.1:191963565-192008704 GCA_038087875.1 Malacoraja senta
CGAAACCCGACTACGGGTGCTGTCTGTGCGGAGTTTGTACGACCTCCCCGTGACCCCCGTGGGTTTTCTCCCAGATCTTCGGCTCCCACACTCCAAAGACGTGCAGGTTTGTAGGTTAATTGGCTTCGGTATAAATGTGAAATTGTCACTAGTGTGTGTGTAGGATAGTGTTAGTGTGCAGGGATCGCTGGTCGGTGCGGACTGGGTGGGCCGAAGGGCCTCTACCCGCGCTGTATCTCTAAACTGAACCAAATTTACATTCTGGTGCATTGTAGCTATTGCCAACGCAATCTGGGTTAGTGGAATAGACCAAAATAATCACAACTACACGACAATGTAAATATCTCAGTGTCTGGATAAACATACTGAGGCATTGTGGAGTCGAACAGATTAAAAAATATCTATAGGGACAGTTGGTGGTCAAATGGAGGTTAAAGAGAAGGCAAAGAGGTTTAGGGAGGAAATTCTAGATCATGGACTCTAGAGCAGGGGTGGCCAACCTGCATAGGGGCCGGGGCGTTTGTCTGTGAGCGGATGGCGGGCCGCATCTATCACGTGTACACATGGATCCCGCCCCGGGATGGCAGGCATCAAATCACGTGTTCACAGAAGGTAGACAAAAATGCTGGAGAAACTCAGCGGGTGAGGCAGCCTCATGCAATCCTTGCAGGTCTCACCTGCTGAGTTTCCCCAGCATTTTTGTCTACCTTCGATTGTTCCAGCATCCGCAGTTCTTTCTTAAACGTGTTCACAAAGGTGCGCGGACGTGCCGGCTGCTTTGCGCAGGATGCGGTACAGCCAGAGTTCGGCGCTCGGCCGCTGCTTGGGCCGGATGATTACGGGGGAAAATATCCGCCTGCAGGCCGGATGATTTCGGGTTACGGGCCGCATTCGGCCCGGGGGCCGTAGGTTGCCGACACCTGGTCTAGAGTGTGTATAGGGGTGTAAAGGAAAGAGATTACACACCACATCAGAGCAATGATCCTGGACCAGTCATATCGAAGCGAATGGCCAGGAAAGCAGACCAACGCCTCTACTTCCTTCGAAGGCTTTGGAGGTTCGGCATGTCCCCAACAACTCTCACCAACTTCTTCCTCAACCCAAGAGAAAGATCGGGAAACGTTTCGGGTCGAGACCCTTCTTCAGTCCAAAGAAGGTTCCCGACCCGAAACTTTACCCATTCCTTCCCTCCAGAGATGCTGCCTGACCCGCTGAATAACTTGTCCGAATATTTGTCTGACATCCTCTACTGGAAGTGTAGAGGCATCCCCCAATTAAATATTGAGAAGGTTGAACCCAGTCATCTGATCCGTGGTGTGAACTTTTCCCTAGTTACTGCTTCCATCCCACTTCCCGGAAGTCTGGCGTTTAACCCGTTATTTGTAACTTTGGCATCATATTAGACCCAGATTTGAGTTTCAGAACATCTCTTACGCTATCTCCTTCCATCTCCATAGTAGGGGGCAGAGAGCTGGAAGAGAGGAGGTTGAACAAAGGCCAGAGATGCCAAAGGTCGCGGCCTTTTTTTCTTTTCATCCCTGGCCTTTGTCCAACCATCGCCCAATCAAACCCCCCCCCACCCCCACCTGTATCCACCCATCACTTGTAGGTTTTGTCCCGCCCCCACCTCTCATCCAGCTCTCTCCTCCCTCACCACAATCCAGCTGAGGAAGGTCTCCGGTTGGAAACGTCGCTGGTCCACGTCCTCCAGATTTGGTGCCTGACCTGCCGCTGACTTGCTCCGGCACTTTGTGTCTTCCACTGGAGGTCAGGACGGCACCAAAACGCCCGTCGCTCGACATCCACGACCGTCCTCTTCGAAACTTTGAATTTGGTCGTTTGCCTCTCTCGATGATCGCTCAACTGAAACCTTTCACGTTGTCCCCCAAACAACAACAACGGCATCGTTTCCGATCCTTCCCGCTCTTGTTCCGATCCTTCCCGCTCTTGGCAAACTAATATATGAGTTTATGAATAGGTTTATTGGCCAAGTATTCACATACAAGGAATTTGCCTTGGCGCTCCGCCCGCAAGTGACAACACGACGTACAGTGACAGTTAGGAATGACACATAAAACATTAAACATTAATAATAAAACATTATTGATTAAACATGTGAATTAAATAAAATATAATAACGCGCGATTCCCAGCCTGCAGTACAAACGGGATGCCGACTGTACCGGCCATGACATTCATTTGTGCTAACAGCACCATCTACTGAGCAGTCATGCAATCATCTATTCAAGTTTCCACAACGTCGTCAGGAGGCTGAACTGTGAAAGAGCCAACGAAAGCTAAATCCTGGATGGATGCATTTTTCTTAATCACATCCCACATTCTCCTGAAGGAGTAAATTAAGATGACTAACATCGAGTAATTATTAGTCTATTAGGCACTTGTCTCGAATTAACTGTGTGATCATATACCCTAATGTTCAAACATAGAAAACAGTCTCCATGGGGGTAGCTAAGATTCTCAGGAAATTATACAGTAAGTAACGTAATATTTCTGGATCGTTTCTAATAAATATGATTTTTAATCTTTTCTGTTTCAAGCTTAAGACATGTTCAATCCAGCAGCAAGAATTTTAATGGGACCTAAACAATTCTCAGTGGCAGCAACATCTCGATGCTTACAGTAAGTTAGCTCAATGTGTAATAATGTATAATAAATGCTGCATTCTACTCTCTAATAGAACGGACAAAATCAGTTCTCCTTCGAGAAGGGTGGTGAAATTATTTTCGGAAATAAAGTGTTCTGATTTAAAAATTGAAGGTGTCGGATCCGAATCTCAGAAGTTTAATTGTGGGGCTGTTCCAAGGTCTCCTTCCGATTAAAACTTGTAATAGCCTAATTATTCAACCTTTATTTTTGGAAAGTAGAAAACACTGTTGTGACTTCAGACAGTAAATAATGATTGCAGAGGAAGGAACACTAAACTAAACTAAACTAAATTCTATGATATCAGAAGGCAGGAACTGCAGATGCTGGTTTACGCCAAAGACAGACACAAATTGCTGGAGTAACTCAGTGATGGGACAGGCAGCATCTCCGGAGGGAAGGGGCGGGTGACATTTCGAGTCTGAAGATTCCCTCACTCCAAATAATAACTGCAACAGTTTTCCCAAAGCATAGAATTATTTCTCACACACAGTGTTAAGCAGCAGGTTGAAACAGAAGCCTAACAGTATTAGTTAATTCTGGTTGGTGCAACCTGATTTTTTTTAGTACAGAAACGAAATAAAGGAAGAATGAACTAATACTGTTAGGTTTCTGTTAGGAGTATGATCTTATTAGAGACATCTTAAAAAAACATCTCTCGATGTTAATTGTTCAGTTCTTGCATCAAACGCATGATTAATACTAAACGCACAGATTTTCCTTTGTGATTAATTATCATGGATATTATTGTGCGTCAACAAATGGTTTTGTGATGCAGACTGGGGTGAAAATCAGGTGGTGGGTAAAACAGACCCGCCACTTCAGTTTTATATAATGATACATAATTATATATCATGATTTGTACAGAATAATTGACTTTTATATATATTGTATTTGCTCTTATTTCAGAGAAACACACATACTGTATATATTCATTATTTCTATATAATAATGATTTTATATATGTAATATTTTCTCTCATATGAGAAACATAAATAATAGATTATTTTTATAGAATAATTTTGTATACACATCGTATTTTCTCTAATATAAGATAAACACATATATATTCACTATTTTGATATATTTTACATGTATATATATATATATATATATATATATATATATATATATATAACATTTTTATCTTATGTAAGAATATATATAAATTAATATTTTTAATATAATATCATATGTTCTCTTGAACAAGATAAACATGTATATTCACAATTTTTATATAATAATTGATTTATATATATTACATATTTTACATGTATATATATATTACATTTTTCTCTTATGTAAGAATATATATAAATTAATAATTGTTATATAATAACATATATATATATATATCATATGTTCTCTTGAACAAGATAAACATATATATATTCACTATTTTGATATAATAATTTATATATAGAATATTTTCTCATATAAGAGAGAGACACACACAAATATATATTCATTATTTTTATATAATAATTGATTTATATACATAATATTTTCTCATATAAGGGAGAGACACACATAAATATATATAGTTTAAGAAGGAACTGCAGATGCTGGAAAATCGAAGGTAGACAAAAATGCTGGAGAAACTCAGCGGGTGAGGCAGCATCTATGGAGCGAAGGATATTGGCAACGTTTCGGGCCGAAACGTTGCCTATTTCCTTCGCTCCATAGATGCTGCCTCACCCGCTGAGTTTCTCCAGCATTTTTGTCTACCATAAATATATATTCATTATTTTTATAAAATTGATTTATATATATTATATTTTCTCTCATATAAGAGAGAGAATATATATATATATATATATATATATATATATATATATATATGAATATATATGAATATATATATATATATGAATATATATGAATATATATATATATATGAATATATATGAATATATATATATATATTCATTCATATATATGAATAAATATATATTCATTATTTTTATATAATTGATTTATATATATATATATAATATTTTCTCTCATATAAGAGAGAGAGACACACTTAAATATATATTCATTATTTTTATATAATTGATTTATATATATTATATATTCTCTCATATAAGAGAGACACACACATAAATATATATTCATTATTTTTATATAAAATTGTTCTATATATATATTTTCTTTCATATAAAAGGGAAAATATATATCATGTATACATTCTCCTGCATAAGAGGAAATATTATAGATATGAATTAATTATGATATCAAAATAATAAATGTATATCAAGGGTACTGTAATATCTGAATCTGATGAACATTGTTGGGAGGGTGAACTGGGAAAAATCCCACAGAAGCTAAATCCTGGTCGCATGCATTTTAAAACATTCTCCTAAAGAAGTAAATATGGATGTAATTAATGAGCAGAATATGATTATAAATATATTTCATTAATATAATGTAATATTGTTCTCTTTGTTTGCAGCGTATAGGTAGAATATTACTGCACCTCATCTCAGAATGTATTCATATCTGCCGTGACTGTTTTCTCTGGTAGATTCTGTATTGAGCTAACTAGTCTACAATGGATTTTCTATTTTCCCAGGGTCACTCATAATGGATCATTGACTAAGAATATTATTTAGGGTTCTTAAATTGTCTGATCTCATGATGAACAGTGGTTTATTAGGGGGAATTTACAAAATGATATACAGCATGCGGTGTCCACACTGAAACCTTTTAGCTCCAGGGTAATTGTGAAATCACATTTGACTTTCGTCTTGGTCTTGGGTTAACCACAGTCATTCTCTGCCAAAGTTTTCCAAAATTCTGTCTTAATCAGCAAAATATTTATGCAGGAAGTTTCATCTTTCTGTCCGCTCCCATTGATTTTAACATGATTAATAACCGGAGCCTCTTATGATCAATTCAAATGCTCCAGCTGTATAGGAAAATAAGAACATTCATTTTATCCC
The DNA here is from genome assembly GCA_038087875.1 of Malacoraja senta. Taxonomy (NCBI): domain Eukaryota; kingdom Metazoa; phylum Chordata; class Chondrichthyes; order Rajiformes; family Rajidae; genus Malacoraja; species Malacoraja senta. The sequence goes on from CM075978.1 coordinate 191,969,174, forward strand.
AATCACCGATGCTTCAGTCCATCGCTTGGAAAGTATTCGGTCTAATTCTGAGGTGATCTTTTCCCTTCTCAATGAGAGGGCAATAAATATTAAAATAATAAAACTCCATGAAATTTGCTCAATTGAACTTCTATCTATTAATGGACGTCTCATCCATGAACCTAATACAACATTTGTTAGATCTCTGCTGAGCTGGGTAGCAATGGTGAAGTCTTGTTATGTATATTAATTACTGAACTGGGTTAATTCCCGGGATGGCGGGACTGTCATATGCTGAGAGAATGGAGCGGCTGGGCTTGACACTCTGGAATTTAGAAGGATGAGAACATATAAGATTATTAAGGGTTTGGACACGCTAGAGGCAGGGAACATGTTCCCGATGTTGGGGGAGTCCAGAACTAGGGGGCCACAGTTTAAGAATAAGGGGTAAGGCATTTAGAACGGAGATGAGGAAACACTTTTTCACACAGAGAGTTGTGAGTCTGTGGAATTCTCTGCCTCAGAGGGTGGTGGAGGCCGGTTCTCTGGATACTCAAGAGAGAGCCTGATAGGGCTCTTAAAGATAGCGGAGTCAGGGGATATGGGGAGAAGGCAGGAATGGGTTACTGATTGTGGATGATCAGCCATGATCGCATTGGATGGCGGTGCTGGCTCCAAGGGCCGAATGGCCTACTCCTGCACCTATTGTCTATTGTCTATTGTCTATTGTAGTCCACGATAAACTTATGGCTGAATGTAGATGCAAAATGCTGGAGTAACTCAGTGGGACAGGCAACATCTCTGGAGAGAAGGAATGGGTGACGTTTCAGGTCGAGACCCTTCTTCACACTGATGTCAGGGGAGGGGGCGGGACAAAGATAGAATGTAGGCGGGGACAGTAAGACTGGTGGGAGAACTGGGAAGGGGAAGGGGATGGAGAGGGAAAGCAAGGGCATATCTGAAGTTAGAGAAGTCAATGTTCATACCGCCAGGATATAAACTACCCAAGCGAAATATGAGGAGCTGTTCCTCCAATTTGCGCTGGGCCTCACTCTGACAATGGAGGAGGCCCAGGACAGAAAGGTCAGATTGGGAATGGGAGGGGGAGTTGAAGTGCTGACCCACCGGGAGATCAGGTTAGTTAAGACGGACTGAGCGGAGGCGTTCAGCGAAACGATCACCGAGCCTGCGCTTGGTCTCGCCGATGTAGAGAACATTAGCTTATGGCCGGTAGACAAAAGTGCTGGAGAAACTCAGCGGGTGAGGCAGCATCTATGGAGCGAAGGAAATAGGCAGCGTTTCGGGCCGGAACCCTTAGCTTATGGCCTGTCCATTGTCTCAAGTAAGAATTGTCAATATCGGAATTAAGTTTAGTTTAGTTTAGTTTAGAGATACAGGGCCGAAAAAGGCCCTTCGGCCCACCAAGTCCTTGCCAACCAGCACACTAACACTACCCTACACACACCAGGGACAATTTTTACATTTGCACCAAGCCAATTAACCTACAGACCTGTACGTCTTTGGAGTGTTGGAGGAAACCGGAAACCGGCAACTTTTGACCCCCTTACTAATCAAGATTTAAAAAAATAGCTTTGCCTTCATATCCCAAGTATTTTCATATCCATATCTCTCAAGGGCAGTGATGGTATATTGCCCAATCTTCAAATTAGCTGGACCCAGAGCAACGAACACACGTGTTTTAATTTCATTCATTAACCCTTTGCCTACTTGGAGTGGGGACATCCGTCGCTGATATAATGATATCGTTTCCATTATGATCTGTAAATACCTCTCACTGTCTAGGTCTAGCACAAGTAACCTCAGGCCATTCGGTTTTGCGAATAGATCGACGTTTTACTGGACTCAGACCAGACACATTATTTTTGCAGACACAAGGAACTGCAGATGCTGAAATCTTGAGCAAAACACATAGTGCTGGAGGACTATCCATGTCCTCCAGGCAGCATCTGTGGAGGACATGGATAGACAATGTGTGTAGGAAGGAACTGCAGATGCTGGTTTAAACAGAAGATAGGCACAAAAAGTAAGTAAGTAAGTAAGTAAGTTTATTGGCCAAGTATTCACATACAAGGAATTTGCCTTGGTGCTCCGCCCACAAGTAACAACATGACATACAGTGACAGTTACGAATGACTCAGAAAACATTAAACATTAATAATAATAAGACATTAATGATAAAACACCATTGATCAAGCATGTGAACCAACAAAATACCAGATCAAAGGGAGGCTACAGATTTTTGGCTGCTGAGTAGAGCAACTACTCGTTGATAAAAACTGATTTTATGTCTGGCTGTGGCAGCTTTGACAATCCGCAGTCGCCTTCCAGAGGGAAGTGATTCAAAGAGTTTGTGGCCAGGGTGAGAGGGGTCAGAGATGATCTTGCCCGCTCGCTTCCTGGCCCTTGCAGTGTACAGTTCATCAATGGAGGGAAGGTTGCAGCCAATATTCTTCTCTGCTGATCGGACGATTCGCTGCAGCCTCCAGGTGTCGTGCTTGGTGGCTGAGCCAAACCAGACCATGATGGAGAAGGTGAGAACAGACTCTACGATGGCCGTGTAGAATTGGACCATCGTTGCCTGTGGCAGATTGTGCTTCCTCAGCTGCCGCAGGAAGTACATCCTCTGCTGGGCCTTTTTGACTGGAGTAACTCAGCGGGACAGGCAGCATCTCTGTAGAGAAGGGATGAAGAGGGGTCTCGACCCGAAACATCACCCTGTCCTTCTCTCCACAGATGCTGCCTGACCCGCTGAGTTACTCCAGCTTTTTGTGTCTATCTTTGGAGAGATGATGCATCAGGTCATAACTCCTCTTCTGAAGAATGGTCCAAGACAGCTGAGGCAACATCTATCCATTCCCTCCACAGATGCTGCTCGACCCTCTGAGTTATTCCATTGTGTTTTGCACTATTTTTGCAGGTAAGTTGTAACAATCTGCAGTGCTGCTGCATGTAAGAATGTCATTGTTCTGTCTGGGAGAAATGACATTAAAACACCACTGACACTTGAATTAGTGCGACTAGTTCCCAGAAACTGTTGAAAAGATATCCAATGTTTATGGTTCAATGTTAATAAAGTCATCCTGTACCATTGCGTTATGAAAACAAGTAGTCGGTAAAATAAGAGTCAGGGCGGCCCAGTAGGTAGAGTTGCTGCCTCACGGCGCCAGAGACCCGGGTTCGATCCTGACTACGGATCTGTCTGTACGGAGTCTGTAGCTTCTCCCAGGGAATTTCTTTTCCGGGTGCTCCAGTTTCCTCCCACACTCCAAAGACAAAATTGACCCTCGTTCGGGGCAGACTCAGTGGGCCGAAGGGCCTGTCTCAACACTGTTTCTCTAGTTAAGCTAAATCACTGTACCTAGGTACGAGTGACAATGAAGTATCATTGAATCATTGAACTAAATTAATACGGCACGGTGGCGCAGCGGTAGAGTTGCTGCCTTACAGCGCTTGCAGCGCCGGAGACCCGGGTTCGATCCCGACTACGGGCGCTGTCTGTACGGAGTTTGTATGCTCTCCCCGTGACCCGCGTGGGTTTTCTCAGAGATCTTCGGTTTCCTCCCACGCCCCAAAGACGTACAGGTTTGTAGGTAAATTGGCTTGGTAAATGTAAAAATTGGCCCTAGTGTGTGTAGGATGGTGTTCGTGTGCGGGGATCGCTGGTCGGCGCGGACCCGGTGGGCCGAAGGGCCTGTTTCCGCGCTGTATCTCTAAACTAATAATAATAATAATAATGGATGGGATTTATATAGCGCCTTTCTAATACTCAATGCGCTTTACATCGCATTATTCATTCACTCCTCAGTCACACTCGGTGGTGGTGAGCTACTTCTGTAGCCACAGCTGCCCTGGGGCAGACTGACAGAAGCGTGGCTGCTAATCTGCGCCTACGGCCCCTCCGACCACCACCAATCACTCACACACATTCACACACATACACACACATTCACACGCGGGCAAAGGTGGGTGAAGTGTCTTGCCCAAGGACACAACGACAGTATGCACTCCAAGCGGGATTCGAACCGGCTACCTTCCGGTTGCCAGCCGAACACTTAGCCCATTGCGCCATCTGTCGAAACTAAGAACTAAACTAATGATTAAAAGCAAAATCACAGTGATTAAATATATAAATGCTGCCTCAGAAGTTGACTTCTATATATTTCTACCCGTAGCCTGTCCTTAAAGATTAAACTGCGCATTCTCACATGGAGATATAGAAGAAGTGTGAAAACGCACACCTCCAGATTCAGGAATTGGGAGAATTGAATTCTCCCAATTCTGTTAGCCCTTGCTGTCCCCTCCCCTTCATCAGCCCTCTGGTTGTCTCCTCCCCTCCCCCAGCCCTCGGGCTCCTCCTCCGCCTTTTTTCCTTTCTTCTCCCCACCCCCTATCAGTCTGAAGAAGGGTTTCGGCCCGAAACGTTACCTATTTCCTTCGCTCCATAGATGCTGCTGCACCCGCTGAGTTTCTCCAGCATTTTTGTCTACCTTCCAGATTCAGGGACAGTTTCTTCCCAGCTGTTATCAGGCAACTGAACGATCTACCACAACCAGAGAGCGGTCCTGAACTACTATCCACCTCATGGGTGACCCTCGGACTATCCTTGATCGGACTTTGCTGGCTTTATCTCGCACTAAACGTTATTCCTTTATCATCTATCTTATGCACATTATCTATGCACTGTAAATGGATCGATTGTAATCATGTATTATCTTTCTGCTGACTGGTTAGCACGCAACAAAAGCTTTTCACTGTACCTCAGTACACATGACAATAAACTCAACTGAGAGTAGACAAAAATGCTGGCATTGACGTTTCGGATCACCTATCCCTTCGCTCCATAGATGCTGCCTCACCCGCTGAGTTTCTCCAGCATTTTTGTCTACCTTGGATTTTTCCAGCATCTGCAGTTCCTTCTTAAACTAAACTGAGATGCAGTTTGTTCCACAGATTAAAGAGACTCTCGGAGTTTCTGCCTGTTCTCTTAACCATGTCCAGAGGCAATATTGTTTTCACGTTTACTACTAAAACTCATGAACATGTACCTTCCTGCTTATAATGACTCGATCTATTGGGATTTTAATGCTTTTTACAACATTTCCCATGTGGTTGATCACAGTAGCGAACTTTAATAGTTAACGGCATGACCAGTATAAAACATTCTAATGATGGTATTAACTTCCTCAGCTTTGCAGTCTGAAGAAGGGTCTCGACCCGAAACGTTACCCATTCCTTCTCTCCAGAGATTCTGCCTGACCCGCTGAGTTACTCCAGCTTTTTGTGTCTGTCTCTGCATTTCTGAGCCAAGCTTTCTTTTATTTTGAAGAAAGAGTTAGATTTAGCTCTTCGGGTTAAGGGAATCAAGGGATATGGGGAAAAAGCCAGAATGGGATACTGATTTTGGATGATCAGCCATGGTCATATTGAATGGCGGTGCTGGCTCGAAGGGCCGAATGGCCTACTCCTGCACCTATTTTCTAAAAGCTGGAGCACCTCAGCGGGTCAGGCAGCATCTCTGGAGAATAGGAATCGGGTTGAGATCCCCTTCAAAGTAGGCATATCTTGAGGAGATTTCATAGTGGAGCATGCAGAACTCTCATCAGAGAGAGTTGGTTTAGTTTGGCAGTACAGCGTGGAAACAGGCCCTTCGGCCCACCGAGTCCGCGCCGACATGCGATCCCGGCACACTAACACTATCCTACACACACTAGGGACATTCTTATTACACTTACACAAAGCCAATTAACCTACAAACCTGTACGTCTTTTGAGTGTGGGAAGAAACCGGAGATCCAGGAGAAAACCCACGCAGGTCACGGGGAGAACGTGCAAACTCCGTACAGACAGCACCCGTAGTCGGGTTCGAACCAGGGGTCTCTGACGCTGTGAGGCAGCGACTCTACCGCTGCGCCACCGTGCTGCCCCTGTCTACCGAAGAAGCGTCCTTCCCCTTTACCCACGATTTATATCTTTGTGTCAATAGAAATCTCACAACTATTTAATCTCGGCCTATATATGCCAGTATTCACAAGTGTTACATTGCACTCTGCTGCGACAGCTTGTACGAACCTGTCTCGGAGATTTGTTGATGAAAATCTCTGAGGAGAATCAATAATGGGTAATTTTTATAGCATCATATCTTCAATGTATCATTCGGAATGATTCCGTGTGAGTTAGACCTCCACGGTCATAATCCATTAAAACATCCGCTCATATTCAACTTCTGAGTCTCAATAACTGGTTAAAGCCAGATTAATTTGGGCCCACGGTCATATATCTTTAGGATTTATGGACGGGGAACGCGCGCAAATCCATATTGTGGAAAGGCCAGAAGATTGTGTTATGGATGGCAGGCTGCAGATGCCTTTATTGGTTATGCTGTTGGCAATATTGTTTTACAAATGGACACTCACTGGAATATCAAAGAACCCTCTGATAATTTAAATAAGTTATCTGCCGAACAGCAAATAATGTATGTGGTTAATTAAACCGAATGGATAACAGGCCTGTGGGTCCCTACTATCAAACTCTCCCTTGTATAAAACATAGCCCCCTCCCCTCCCCTCCCCTCCCCTCATCTTGTTAGGTTGTCACACACGCTAAAACACTTTGTGCATGAACAAATGTATTCATTGAAGGAACACATGCTTTTTTTTTCATTCTGTGATCAGCACCCAGCATTGCGTGCATGAATCCCTCAAAGATCCATTATTACTTTTAATAATTCAAAAGGCATTTAGCTTTCCACAAGACAGTTTAAATTATACAGCTGTGCCAGAGAACAGTGGGCCTATGTCTGAGCCGAGACACCGCGTACACAACTCCTCCTCGCTTCTCAGTATCAGTGTGACACTGCAGTCTGGATTTAAACATTGTAATAATCTCTTCCAAGTTATTTGAACTTTTAAAATCGCCTCAACACGATTATTAAGCCCTTCCCCCACCTCCCCTCCAGCCTCCGTAAGTTGATAGGAGCAGAATTAGGCCATTCGGCCTATCCGGTCTACTCCGCCATTCAAACATGTCTGATCAATCGCTCCCTCTCAACCCCATTCTCCTGCCTTCTCCCCATAACCCCTGACACCCGTACTGATCATGAATCTATCTATCTCTGCCTTAAAAATATCCATTGATTTAGCCATCCACTCATTGAATTTCTCCAACCCCCCCCCCCCAACCCACCCCAACTGCAATCAGTCTGAAGAAGGGTCCCGCCCTGAAACATCACCTGAGATGCTGCCTGACCCGCTGAGTTACTCCAGCACTTAGATAGACACAAAATGCTGGAGTAGCTCAGCGGGACAGGCAGCATCTCTGGAGAGAAGGAACGGGTGACTTTTTGGGTCGAGACCCTTCTTCAGACAAAGTCTTTTTTTTTTTGTAAACCAGCATCTGCCCTTCCATGCATCTCATAGAAACATAGAAAATAAGTGCAGGAGTAGGCCATTCGGCCCTTCGAGCTAGCACCGTCATTCCATATGATCATGGCTGATCATCCAAAATCAGTACCCCGTTCCTGCTTTCTCCCCAAATCCCTTGATTCCTTTAGCCCGAAGAGCTAAATCTAACTCTTGAATATATCCGGTGAATCAGCCTCCACTGCCTTCTGTGGCAGAGAATTCCACAGATTCACAACTCTCTGGGTGAAAAAGCTTTTCCTCATCTCAGTTTTAAAATGGCTTCACCTTTATTCTTAGACTGTGGCCCCTGGTTCTGGACTCCCCCAAAATTGGGAACATTTTTCCTACATCTAGCTTGTCCAGTCCTTTTATAATTGTATATGTTTCTATAAGATTCCCTCTCATCCTTCTAAATTCCAGTGAATACAAGCCCAGTCTTTCCAATTTTTCCTCATATGACAGTCTCGCCATCTCAGGGATTAACCCCGTGAACCTAAGCTGCACTCCCTCAATAGCAAGGATGTCCTTCCTCAAATTAGGAGAACAAAACTGCACACAATAGTTGTACAGGTCCCAGGTGTGGTCTCACCAGGGACCTGTACAACTGCAGAAGGACCTCTTTACTCCTATACTCAAATCAATGTGGTCATGGCTGATCATCCAAAATCAGTACCCCGTTCCTGCTTTCTCCCCATATCCCTTGATTCCGTTAGCCCTAAGAGCTAAATTCACTTTTACATTCATAGATACATAAATACATAGAAAATAGGTGCAGGAGTAGGCCATTCGGCCCTTCGAGCCTGCACCGCCATTCAATATGATCATGGCTGATCATCCAACTCAATATCCCGTACCGGCCTTCTCTCCATACCCCCTGATCCCCTTAGCCACAAGGGCCACATCTAACTCCCTCTTAAATATAGCCAATGAACTGGCCTCAACTACCCTCTGTGGCAGAGAGTTCCAGAGATTCACCACTCTTTGTGTGAAAAAGTTTTTCCTCATCTCGGTCTTAAAGGATTTCCCCCTTATCCTTAAGCTGTGACCCCTTGTCCTGGACTTCCCCAACATCGGGAACAATCTTCCTGCATCTAGCCTGTCCAACCCCATAAGAATTTTGTATGTTTCTATAAGATCCCCTCTCAATCCCCTCTCAATCTCCTAAATTCTAGCGAGTACAAGCCAAGTCTATCCAGTCTTTCTTCATATGAAAGTCCTGACATCCCAGGAATTCGTCCAGTGAATTGGCCTCCACCGCCTTCGGTGGCAGAGAATTCCACAGAGTCACAACTCTCTGGTTGAAGAGGTTTCTCCTCTCCTACCTGACGTACCTATGCCTTCATCAGATGAATAATAAATTCTGCCACAGTCACGTTTACTGACTGACTGTTCCAATCACGACTCGTGCGAAATGATATTGTCCTGCAGGAAGAGAAGTGACAGACAATGCGTGTGAAACGCACTCGGTAATGTCACCTTGCGGTTACACCACGAGCACAACGTTTGAAATGGAAATTAATGTGCGGCTGGACAAATAGCGCCCCAAACATCAACGTGTGATCTCGAAGACGAACACGTACTAAAAAGGCTTTGCCTCCCTCGTGTTAGCTGTCAGGCCTCGGGCTCCGCCACACAGCACGCAACAGTGTCATTCTACTGTTCAAGAAGGAACTGCAGATGCTGGAAAATCGAAGGTAGACAAAAATGCTGGAGAAACTCAGCGGGTGCAGCAGCATCTATGGAGCGAAGGATATAGGCAACGTTTCGGGCCGATACCCTTCTTCAGACTGATGCGGGGTGGGGGGGGGCGGGAAGAAGAAAGGAAGAGGAGGAGCCACAGGGCTGAGGGAGAGCTGAGAAGGGGAGGAGACAGCAAGGGCTACCGGAAATTGGAGAAGTCAATGTTTATGCCGCTAGGGTGCAGACTGCCCAAGCGGAATATGAGGTGCTGCTCCTCCAGTTTCCGGTGGTCCTCACTCTGGCAATGGAGGAGGCCCAGGACAGAAAGGTTGGATTCGGAATGGGAGGGGGAGTTGAAGTGCTGAGCCACCGGAAGATCAGGTTGGTTAATGCGGAGGTGTTCGGCGAAACGATCGCCAAGCCTACTCTTGGTCTCACCGATGTATATATTTGTGTGTATATATTTGTAGAATGCCTTGTAGTCAATGCCTACTATGTTCTGTTGTGCTGAAGCAAAGCAAGAATTTCATTGTCCTATCAGGGACACATGACAATAAACTCACTTGACTTGACTTGATGTAGATCAGCTGCCATCTAGAGCAGTGGATGCAATAGATGAGGTTGGAGGAGATGCAGGTGAACCTCTGTCGCACCTGGAACGACTGCTTGGGTCCTTGAATGGAGTCGAGGGGGGAGGTGAAGAGACAAGTGTTGCATCTCTTGCGGTTGCAAGGGAAAGTGCCCGGGGAGGGGGGTGGTGCGGGTGGGAAGTGAAGAATTGACCAGGGAGTTACGGAGGGAGCGGTCTGACTGCTAAGACAACCGCCCCCCCCCCCACCCCCGGATGGATCTCACTCTCTCCTCGCACGAGCCCCCCCCCCCCTCGGGACCATTGCGCTACAGGCAGTCTGGCCCCCCCGTAGCCTCTTACACATGGCCGACGTGTAAACGGTTTCACCTCCGATCATCGCTGTTCTCCACGGAGCACAAAGGTTGTTTCGAACCCCGGATTGCGCGCTTGAAAATAACGCATTCCACTTCACTGGTCCACGGGACTGTCCGTCTGAGGAAGGGTCTCGACCCGAAACGTCACCCATCCCTTCTCTCCAGAGACGCTGCCTGTCCCGCTGAGCTACTCCAGTTTTTTGTGTCTATCCTCGCTCTCACCTACGTATATATCCACACTGTCTCATTGCAACATAGAAACATAGAAAATAGGTCATTCAGCCCTTCGAACCAGCACCGCCATTCAATAAGATCATGGATGGTCATCCAAATCAAAATTAGTACCCCGTTCATTATTTTCCCACATATCCCTTGATTCCATTAGCCCTTTAAGAGCTAAATCTAACTCTCTCTTAAAAAACATCCAATGAATTGGCCTCCACTGCCTTCTGTGGCAGAGAATTCCACAGATTCACAACTCTCTGGGTGAAAAAGTTTTTCCTCGTCTCAGTGCCAAATGGCCTACCCCTTATTCTGAAACTGTGACCCCTGGTTCTGGACTCCCCCAACATCGAGAAAATTTTTTCTGCATCTGGCCTGTCCAATCCCTTAAGAATTTTATCTGTTTCTATATATATATATATACACTGTCTCCAGTCTCTCTCTCTCCCCCTAACTCTCAGTCCAAAGAAGATTTGAAATTAGAGAAATCAATATTCATACCGAAGATAGACACAGAAAGCTGGAGTAAAGGGGCTGTCCCACTTGGGCGACCTAATTGGCAAGTTTAGAAGAGTTTGAAAAATGACATGTTGAAGACCTCTTTCGACTATGTTGAAGACCAGCTTCGACTAGCTACGACTAGCTATGACTAACTTCGGGAAAATTGGACACCGAATAGTGGAGAGTGAAGACGACCTCCTTCGATCTCCTTCGACCTCCCTTCGAGTATGATGAAGACTATCTACGACTACCTTTGACTACCCTCGGTTACCTACGACTAACATGCCGACCTACTACGACCTACTACGACCTACTACGACCTACTACGACTAAACCTACGAGTAAAAAAAGTATCGATTTTTTCCATGGCGACCTTTTTTTACTCGCGGGCATTTTTTAACATATTGAAAAAAATGGCACTACCCAGCAAAGGCCTCGAGTACGCGGAGACCACACTCGAGCATGAAGGAGAGTTACGAAGACATCCCACGACCTCGTGTCGACCATGCCTCGAGTATGAGTCGAGGGCAAACTCCCAGAACTCGCGGATTAGGTCGCCCAAGTGGGACAGGCCCTTAACTCAGCGGGTCAGACAGTTCCTCCGGAAAAGAGGAATAGGTGACGTTTCGGGACCCTTCTTCAGACAGATATTCGTACCAATTCATACTGATATTCATTCAATATTCATAGCACTGTGTTATAAGCTGCCAAAGCGAAATATAATATTCAAGTAATTCTTGCATTCCCTTCCTCCAGCCCTCCCACACCCTTGTCGTCCTGCTAGTTTTACTGTTCGCAACCCTCGTTATCACCTCCTCCACAGCCAACAACGGACCATTGTGGGCTCTTTGGTCGCCGGTGCTGGATACAGCGCGGAAAAAGGACCGTCGGCCCACCGAGTCCACACCGACCAGCGATCCCCGCACAGTAACACTATCCTACACACTCTACGGACAATTTACCATTATATCAAGCCAATTACGTCTTTGGCTACAAACCTGTGCGTCTTTGGAGTGTGGGAAGAAACCTGCGATCCTGGAGAAAACCCACGCAGGTCACGGGGAGAACGTACAAACTTCGTACAGACAGCACCCGTAGTCAGGATTTAACCCGGGTCTCTGGCGCTGTGAGGCAGCAACTCTACCGCTGCGCCACCGTACCGCCCCGTGCTCTGTTCTGTATCGTTGTGTATCGTTCCTTACCTCTAGTTTCCCTCAATCTCCAGAGATGCTGCCTGTCCCGCTGAGTTACTGCAGCTTTTTGTGTCTATCTTCTGCATTCCTTCCTGCACATTGTACTAATGTATAATCATGCATCAGTTTCAATAAAAGTAATTTATTTATGTAGTGGTGCAAAGACTGCTTAGTTGCCAGACCTGTTCAGGGCGGTAGAGTTGCTGCCTCACAGCACCAGAGACCCGGGTTCAATCCTGACCACGGCTGCTGTCTGCACGGAGTTTGCACCTTCTCCCCGTGACCTGTGTGAGTTTTCTCCGAGATCTTCGGTTTCCTCCCACACTCCAAAGACGTACAGGTTTGGAATTCTCTGCCTCAGAGGGCGGTGGAGGCAGGTTCTCTGGATACTTTCCAGGGAGAGCTAGATAGGGCTCTTAAAGATAGCGGAGTCAGGGGATATGGGGAGAAGGCAGGAACGGGCTACTGATTGTGGATGATCAGCTATTGAGTATTGCGTACAGTTTTGGTCTCCAAATCTGAGAAGGACATTATAGCCATAGAGGGAGTGCAGAGAAGGTTCACCAGACTGATTCCTGGGATGTCAGGACTTTCATATGAAGAAAGACTGGTTAGACTTGGTTTATACTTTGCTTTACTATTGTTTACTTATGTTTGGGTACTTCAGGTATGAAGTTTGTATGTACATAATAGTTGTATGTATATATATGTCTGTAGGTATTATGGGGAAATTGCCTAGGGTAGTATTATTATTAGTAATGAATTGATTTTTAAATATGTAGAAGTGTTGGGGAAAAGGGGTGAGATTTAATAAGTTATTCTTCTTCTCACTCCTTTTCGAGCTTGTACAGACACAGAGTTGGACATTGGAACTTTGATTTTGTTCTTCTCATTGCTTTGTAAATATTGATTGTAATGTCCAATTGTTTGATAATTTCGATTTTGTTAATATTAATGTCTTTAATGTCTTTACTTGTTCGGAATAAAATAAATAAATAAATAAAATAAATACTCGCTAGAATTTAGGAGATTGAGAGGGATCTTATAGAAACGTACAAAATTCTTATGGGGTTGGACAGGCTAGATGCAGGAAGATTGTTCCCGATGTCGGGGAAGTCCAGGGACAAGGGGTCACAGCTTAAGGATAAGGGGGAAATCCTTTAAGACCGAGATGAGGAAAAACTTTTTCACACAGAGAGTGGTGAATCTCTGGAACTCTCTGCCACAGAGGGTAGTTGAGGCCAGTTCATTGGCTATATTTAAGAGGGAGTTAGATGTGGCCCTTGTGGCTAAGGGGATCAGGGGGTATGGAGAGAAGGCAGGTACGGGATACTGAGTTGGATGATCAGCCATGATCATATTGAATGGCGGTGCAGGCTCGAAGGGCCGAATGGCCTACTCCTGCACCTATTTTCTATGTATCTATGTATCTATCACATTGAATTGCGGTGCTGGCTCAAAGGGCCGAATGGCCTACTCCTGCACCTATTGTCTATTGCCTATTGTCTATTGTTTGTAGGTTAATTGGCTTGTGTAAAGATAATATAAATTGTCCCTAGTGGTGTGTGTGTGTGTGTGTGTGTGTGTGTGTGTGTGTGTGTGTGTGTGTGTGTGTGTGTGTGTGTGTGTGTGTGTGTGTGTGTGTGTGTGTGTGTGTGTGTGCGTGAGTGTGTGTATGTGTGTGTGTGTGTGTGTGTGTGTGTGTGTGTGTGTGTGTGTGTGTGTGTGTGTGTGTGTGTGCACGTGTGTGTGTGTGTGTGTGTGTGTTTGTGTGATTGTGTGTGTGTGTGTGTGTGTGTGTGTGTGTGTGTGTGTGTGTGTGTGTGTGTGTGTGTGTGTGTGTGTGTGTGTGTGTGTGTGTAGGATAGCGTTAGTGTGTAGGGATCGCTGGTCAGCGTGGACTCGGTGGGCCGAAGGGCCTGTTTCGGCGCTGTATTTCTAAACTGAACTAAACTAAAAAAAGCATGAGATTTATCGACTTAAACAGCAGCGGCAAAGGTAATAGGATATTTTTCTGAAATGAGAAATTAAATATATCAGTTACAATGACTATATGTTGGATGGCAACGGATTACTTATGTCCGAAAATTGTTCAAATCCAAACAAGAAGCAGCACACTTCGGCACGGCGTGCATCTGTCACAAATAAATGATGAAACATTTGAGACGTGATCAGAGGAATGAATTTAGCAGTACACATGTGTTGCCTAGGTGGTCCTCGTAAAGAACAGGCAATGAAAAACAATCGCCCTGTGGCATTAAGCTGGGAATGCTGGAACGTCTGGCTGCATCTTTTCATGGCTTTACTTTCCTGAAGCACGGATGTCGAAAAATATAAAATCGCCAACTTGGCTTTCTCTCCATTTGGCTTTAAGTTTAGTCCAGAGATACGTTGCGGAAACAGGCCCTTCGGCCCACCGATTCCGTGCCGACCAGCGATGCCCGCACACTAACACTACCCTACACCCACACTAGGGACAATTTACAAATTTACCAAGCCATTTATAGACAATAGACAATAGACAATAGGTGCAGGAGTAGGCCATTCGGCCCTTCGAGCCAGCACCGCCATTCAATGTGATCATGGCTGATCATCCCCAATCAGTACCCCGTACCTGCCTTCTCCCCATATCCCCTGACTCCGCTATTTTTAAGAGCCCTATCTAGCTCTCTCTTGAAAGTATCCAGAGAACCTGCCTCCACCGCCCTCTGAGGCAGAGTATTCCACAGACCTGCAAACCTGTACATCTTTGGAAGGATATTTTCTTACCAGCTTGCAATAACTTCACTGCCACCACTATTCTTTTGAGTCCGAACTACACAGACTACTTTCATTATTATTGCACGCATATTGTTTGTTTGTTTTCTATGTGTACGTACGTGCGCATGTGTGTATACGTGTGTGTGTGTGTGTGTGTGTGTGTGTGTGTGTGTGTGTGTGTGTGTGTGTGTGTGTGTGTGTGTGTGTGTGTGTGTGTGTGTGTGTGTGTGTGTGTGTGTGTGTGTGTGTAAGGCGGCACGGTGGCGCAGCGGTATAGTTGCTGCCTTACAGCGTTTCAGTGCCAGAGGCTCGGGTTCGATCCCGACTACGGGTGCTGTCTGTACGGAGTTTGTACGTTCTCCCCGTGACCTGCGAGGGTTTTCGCCGAGATCTTCAATTTCCTCCCACACTCCAAAGATGTAAAGGTTTGTCGGTAAATTGGCTTGGTATAAATGTAAATTAGCCTTAGTGTGTGTAGGATAGAGTTAGTGTGCGGGGATCGCTGGTCGGCGCGGACTCGGTGAGCCGTAGGGCCTGTTTCCGCGCTGTATCTCTAACAATGAAACAATAAAAACATATATATATATATGTGTGTGTGTGTGTATGTGCGTGTGTAAGAAGGAACTGCAGATGCTGGTTTAAACCGAAGATAGACACAAAAAGCTGGAATAACTCAGCGGGACAGGCAGCATCTCTGGAGAGAAGGAATGGGTGAAGTTTTGTGTCGAGACCCTTCTGCAGACTTGATATGTGAGTATGTGTACATATACAAACTGCACTTTTTCTCTCTATTATATAGTTTACAGTGTACTATGTTTACACATTCTGTTGTGCTGCTGCAAGTGAGCATGTCATTGTTCCACTTGGGACAAATTTAACACAAATGAAACAGTTTGCAAGCAGATTCAAGAACGTACATGCATGGGATAGGGTGCACCATATTCCTGGATGCAGTTTGCAATCCTCCTTTTAGCCTTAATAAGTTTGTTCTTGGTCAGTGAGTACACTTACTGGGTCGTGCTCAGTAACAGGACAGTCATTGACGTTCCAGAATATATGGTCGTTGGCACTGCTGTTGATTTGTTATTTTACTGGAGGCAAATTCTCTGTCATTGGGAACATGCCGTGTTCTGTACAGGCGAGACATAATTCACCCACACACGGAGCCCCTGCTGTGAGTTTTCCGGACTAAGAAATTTGCCAAATCTTCATTAGTAATTTTTTAATCAATGTATAAAAAGATGCATTGAAGACATATTATACTAACATCTTTTGGATCCAAAAGTAGATTTTTGCCTTTAGGGATACAGGGCGGAAACAAGCCCTTCGGCCCACCGAGTCCGCACCGACCAGCGATCCCCGCGCACCTACACCATCCAACACACACTCGGGACACTTCACATTTATACCAAGCCAATGAACGTACAAATATGTACGTCTTTGGAGCGTGGGAGGAAACCGGGGCAAACGGAGAAAGCCGGGGGAACGTACAAATTCCGTACAGGCAGCAACCCCGTAGGCAGGATTGAACCCTGGGCCTCTGGCGCTGCGAGGCTGCAACTCTACCGCTGCGCCACTTTGCCGCCTTTCGTTTTACTATGTTTTAGGAATCAGTTCAACTTTCACAAATTCTTCATTTGCAGTCGGTTTGCTATTTTTTTTCACAGAGGTTTTTTCTGACTATACTCCCAGTGCCAAAGAAATCCCAAACAAATAAACCAAGGAAACAGCTAAACAGATTTTGATTAAAAAAAAAACAGAAGTCTTGACTAGGAAAATACTTAAGAAATAAAAACATCAGCAAAAACTAACTTTGGGAAAAATAAAACTTTGCCCTTTAAGGATTCCTTTTGTAAATAAAGCTTCTCTAAGCCATCTCCAGGGACTGACTAGCCAATCATTCGATATGATAAAAACGCACACCTCCAGATTCAGAGACTGTTTCTTCCCAGCTGTTATCAGGCAACTGAACCATCCTACCACAACCAGAGAGCGGTCCTGACCTACTATGGAGACTAGCGGTCCTGACCTACTATGGAGACCCTCGGACTATCTTTGATTGGACCCTACTGCACTTTTTCTTGCAGTAAACATTATTCATGTTCTTCCCTTTATCATGTATCTGTGCACTGTGGACGGCTCGATTATAATCATGTATTGTCTTTCTGCTGACTGGGTAGCAGGCAACAAAGACTTTTCTCTTTACCTCGGTACACGTGACAAGAAACTGAACTCGAGTGTGTCACATGCATTGTGATCTCAGTCGCTAAACACAAAATCCTTTTTTCCAAAATCCCGAAGGCAATCGAAATGCTCATTTAACGTCGCCCATTCCTTCTCCCCGGAGATGGAGAAACTCAGCGGGTGTAGCAGCATCTATGGAGCGAAGGAAATAGGCAACGTTTCGGCCCGAAACGTTGCCTATTTCCTTCGCTCCATAGATGCTGCTGCACCCGCTGAGTTTCTCCAGCACTTTTGTCTACCTTCGATTTTCCAGTATCTGCAGTTCCTTCTTAAACACCTTCTCCCCAGAGATGCTGCTTGACCCACTGAGTTACTCCAGCATTTTTAGTATCTATCTTCGGTGTCAACCAGCAGTTGCAATGCCTTCCTACACATTTAAAAATCCTAAGATGGCCAATGTCTCAGATAGACCACACACACACACACACACGCACGCACGCACGTACACGCACGTACACACACACACACACACACACACACACACACACACACACACACACACACACACACACACACACACACACACACACACACACACACACACACACACACACACACACACACACACTGTACCAGCGTGGATCAGTTCAGCAGTCATGATATTTATATCTTTAATCTTCCTGGCACAGCTGTGTATTTTAAAACTAGAAACCAAAGCTGAACCTACACTCTAATTAATTCAGAAGCTATTTTCAAGCTAGTGAAAAATTAAGTAGGTGTACTTGGTTAGGTTTGGTTTAGTTAAGTTTAGAGATACAGCGCGGAAACAGGCCCTTCGGCCCACCGGGTCCGTGCCGACCAGCGATCCCCGCACACTAACGCTATCCTACACACACTAGGGACAATTTACAATTTTACCAAGCCAATTAACCTACAAACCTGTAGGTCTTTGGGATGTGGGAGGAAACCGGAGCACCCGGAGAAAACCCACGCAGGCCACGGGGAGAACGTGCAAACTCCATACAGGCAAGCACCCGGGTCTCAAAGTCTAAGTCGAAGTCAATTTTATTCATCACATGCACCCGGTGGTGCAGTGAAATGAATTTGCCAGCAGCGATACACTTAAAAAGTACACACAACACACAACACACAACACACAACACACAACACACAACACACAACACACAACACACAACACACAACACACAACACACAACACACAACACACAACACACAACACACAACACACAACACAACACACACAACAGACAACACACAATACACAACACACAACACACAACACACACAACACACAACACACAACACACAACACACAACACACAACACACAACACACACAACACACAGCACACAACACACAACACACAACACACAACACACAACACACAACACACAACACAACACACACAACACACAACACACAACACACAACACACAACACAACACACACAACAGACAACACACAACACACAACACACAACACACAACACACAACACACAACACACAACACACAACACACAACACACAACACACAACACACAACACAACACACACAACAGACAACACACAACACACAACACACAACACACACAACACACAACACACAACACACAACACACAACACACAACACACAACACACAACACACACAACACACAACACACAACACACAGCACACAACACACAACACACAACACACAGCACACAACACACAACACACAACACACAACACACACAACACACAGCACACAACACACAACACACAACACACAACACACAACACACAACACACAACACACAGCACACAACACACAACACACAACACACACAACACACAGCACACAACACACAACACACAACACACAACACACAACACACAGCACACAACACACAACACACAACACACACAACACACAACACACAACACACAACACACAACACACAACACACAGCACACAACACACAACACACAACACACACAACACACAGCACACAACACACAACACACAACACACAACACACACAACACACAACACACAACACACAACACACAACACACAACACACAACACACAACACACAACACACAGCACACAACACACAACACACAGCACACAACACACAACACACAACACACACAACACACAACACACAACACACAACACACAACACACACAACACACAACACACAACACACAACACACAACACACAACAGAATTTAACACAAACATCCACCACAGCATTCTTCACCGTGGTGGAAGGCAATAAAGTTCAGCCAGTCCTCCTCCTTTGTTCATCCGTGGTCGGGGCCATGAACCCTCCGCAGTCACCGCTACGGACGGCCGGGTGTACAGGCCCTCTCGTCGGGATGATCCAAACTCCGACGTCGGGACGGTCAAACACACTTGGAGCGCCCGAATCGGCACTTTCCTACCGGAGACCGCGGCTTCAGGATGTTATAGGCCGCAGGCCGGCGGTCGGAGCTCTTCCCCGGCGATCCCAGGCTCCGGATTGTAAGTCCACGCCACGCCCGGCCTCCGGCGCTGTATGGCAGCAACTGCGCCACTGTACCACTCTATTTTTCACCATATTCTGTGCTCTACATCTTTCCTTTTGCTCGATCTATTGTACTTGACTTTGATTTGATTGTATTTATGTGTAGTATTATCAGGTCTGATTGGTAGGCGTGCAAAACAAAGCTTTTCGCCGTGGCTTGTTACACGTGCCAATAATAAAATTAAACGTAAACTTAATTTCTGAAGAAGGGTCTCGATATGAAACGTCGCCTATCCACGTTCTCCAGAGATGCTGCCTGACCCATTGAGTTACTCCAGCTCCATGTGTCCTTTTACATATATGCACACACTCGCAAAGAATCGTCACAGATAACAAAACATAAACACACATTCAAGGTATCAGAGAGAGCAAGTCAATGATATTGTTGTTGGTCCCAGTTCATGTACCAGACAAGAGGAACGTAAATTTAAATGTGAAAAAATCTGAGGTTCAGATCAAAAAAAGGTCTGTGGATCAATGAAATGGCCTGATATTGGCTGTTTAAACTCTCTACAATCAAAGACCAGCATTATACAATCGATGATGATTTAAGTATGGAAGCTGTGAACAATTTTAGTTTAGTTTAGAGATACAGCGCAGAAACAGGCCCTTCGGCCCACCGACACCGCGCTGACCAGCGATCACCCGCACGCTAACACTATCAATAGACAATAGACAATAGACAATAGGTGCAGGAGTAGGCCATTTGGCACCTCGAACCAGCACCGCCATTCAATGTGATCATGGCTGATCATCCCCAATCAATACACCGTTCCTGCCTTCTCCCCATATCCCCTGACTCCGCTATCTTTAAGAGCCCTATCTAGCTCTCTCTTGAAAGCATCCAGAGAACCGGCCTCCACCGCCCTCTGAGGCAGAGAATTCCACAGACTCACCACTCTCTGTGTGAAAAAGTGTTTCCTCGTCTCCGTTCTAAATGGCTTACCCCTTATTCTTAAACTGTGGCCCCTAGTTCTGGACTCCCCCAACATTGGGAACATGTTTCCTGCCTCTAGCGTGTCCAAACCCTTAACAATCTTACATGTTTCAATAAGATTCCCTTTCATCCTTCTAAACTCCAGAGTGTACAAGCCCAGCCGCTCCATTCTATCAACGTATGACAGTCCCGTCATCCCGGGAATTAACCTGGTACACATCCTTACACATGAGGTATAATTTACAGAAGCCAATTAACCTACAAACCTGCATGTTGTGGGAGGATGGCGGAGCACCTGGAGAAAACCCACAAGGTCACAGGGCGAACGAACAAACTCCTTCGACATACAGGTTTGTAGGTTAATTGGCTTGGTAAACATGTAAAATTGTCCCTTGAGTGTGTAGGACAGTGCTTGTGTGCGTGGATAGGTGGTCGGTGCAGACTCGGTGGGCCGAAGGGCCTGTTTCTGCGCTGTATCTCTAAACTAGACTAAGCTAAACTAAAAATAATAAAATGTTTCACGGTATTTGTTAATGACTGGGTATGGGACATATTCCATCGGACGAATTATAACATGATCATTCAATGAAATTAAATAATTATAGCAAGCGAATGTAGAGCAATGTGGCAAGGGATTGGACAGGTTAGATGCAGGAAAAAATGTTCCCGAGGTTGGGGGAGTCACACTGTAAGAATAATGGGTCGGCCATCTAGCACTGAGATGAGGAAAATCTTTTTCACCCAGAGAGTTGTGAATCTGTGGAATTCTCTGCCACAGAAGGCAGTGGAGGCCAATTCACTGGATGTTTTCAAGAGAGTTTTAGATTTAGCTCTTAGGATTAACGGAATCAAGGGATAAGGGTAGAAAGCAGGAACGGGGTACTGATTTTGGATGATCAGCCACGATCATATTGAATGGCTATGCTGGCTCGAAGGGCCAAATGGCCTACTCTTGCACCTATGCTCTGGTATTTTATTTAATTCACATGTTTAATCAATAATGTTTTATTATTAATGTTTCATGTTTTATGTGTCTTTCCTGACTGTCACTGTATGTCATGTTGTCACTTGCGGGCGGAGCACCAAGACAAATTCCTTGTATGTGAATACTTGGCCAATAAACTTATTCATTCATTCATAAACGTATTCATTTATTCATTCATTCATTTTCTATGTCTCTATGTGTGGTAAGTGGTGAGTATGCGCTGGAAATCAGACAATTCTGGCTTACCGAGAAATGGGCTTGTGGGCAGGGATTATCTGCACTGATGTTGCCCCTCAGCCTCTCATGTTTCAGAGTAAACATTCCGAGCTTGTCCACCCTCTCCTTATAGCTAATGCTCCCTAATCCAGGCAACATCCTGCTGATCCTTTTTTGCACCTTTTCCAAAAACTCAACATGCATCCTATAATTTGGCAACCAGAAATGCACACACTACTAAAACAACACACAAAGTGCTGGAGTAATTCAACTGATTAATAATCATAATCATACTATATTAGCCAAGTATGGTTTTGCAACACACGAGGAATTTGATTTGCCGTACAGTCAAACCAATAAAAAGCAACAGAACACACAAAATAGATTTTAACATAAACATCCACCACAGTGACTCCTCCACATTCCTCGCTGTGATGGAAGGCGAAAAAAAAGTTCAATCTCTTCCCTTCTTTGTCCTCCAGCGTTCGGGGGGCCTCTAACCTTCCGTTGACGGGACGATCTTGACTCCCGTAGCCGGCGGCGGGCCTCCTCGTCGGGGCGATCAAGCTCCTGCTTCGGGGGGGAATCTCATCCCTCGCGCTCCGAGCGATCTGACCCCGGGTCGGGGCCAGACGAACGTCGTGCGGTTTTGGAGTTTCCCGACTCGGTCTCTCCCAAGACTGCGAGCTCCTTGATGTTAAAGTCCGCAGGCCGCAGTTGGAGCATTAGGGAATTGGCTCCGATGGTAAGTCCAACTTTAGACTTTAGAGATACAGAGAGGAAACAGGCCCTTCGGCCCACTGAGTCCGCGCCGACCAGCGATCCCCGTACACTAGCACTATCCCACACACACTAGGGACAGTTTACATTTGATTTACCGATGCCAATTAACCTGTATATCGTCGGATTGTGGGAAGGCAACCGGAGCACCCGGGGTAAACAAACGCCATCACGGGGAGAAGGTACAAACTCCATATAGACAAGCACCCGTAGTCAGGATGGAACCCGGGTTTCTGGTGCTGAAAGGCAGCAACTCTACCGCTGCGCCACCGTGCCACTCTCTGGGGAACATGGATAGGCGACATTTCATGAATGAACCCGATCAGAAACCATCTATCCATGTTCTCCAGAGATCATGTCTGGCCCGCTGAGTTCCTCCAGCAATTTCGAACATCCCCTAGAGAACATTTGTAAACCAGCATCTGCAGTTCCTGGTCATAGAGTGATACAGTGTGGAAACAGGCCCTTCGGCCCAACTTGCCCACACCGACCAACTTTTTCCAGCTACACTAGTCCCACCTGCCTGCGTTTGGTTCATATCCCTCCAAACCTGTTCTATCCATGTACCTGTCTAACTGTTTCTTAAACGTTGGGATAGTCCCAGCCTCAACTACCTCCTCTGGCAGCTCGTTCCATACACCCACCACCCTTTGTGTGAAATGTCTACTCTTAACTCCTTATCCATAACTATTTGAAAACTTATAAAAGTTGCGACAACTGTTCCCAAACTGCTCTCCCACTGAAACTCGGATCACCTGACAAGCCTCATTTCCCAACACAAGATTTAGTATGGTCCCAAGGACAGACACAAACAGCTGGAGTAACACAGTGGAAAAGGGGAATGAAGAGATGTGTAGGAAGGAACTGCAGATGCTGGTTTACACCAAAGATAGACACAAAATGCTGGAGTAACTCAGCGGGACAGGCAGCATCTCTGGAGAGAAGGAATGGGGTGACGTTTCAGTCCGAGACCCTTCTTCAGACTGGGAATTTTCGGTTTCCTCCCACACTCCAACGACGTACAAAGCCGTATATGATCGGCCATGATCACATTGAATGGCGGTGCTGGCTCGAAGGCCCAAATGGCCTATTCCTGCACCTAGTGTCTATTGTACAGGTTTGTAGGTTAATTGGCTTGGTATAAATGTGAAAATTGGCCCTAGTGTAGTGTGAATGTGCGGGTCGGCATGGACTCGGTGGGCCGAAGGGGCCTGTTTTCGCGCTGTATCTCTAAACTAAACTACACTAAATAGTGTTTAAGAAGGAACTGCAGACGCTGGAAAATCGAAGGTAGACAAAAATGCTGGAGAAACTCAGCGGGTGCAGCAGCATCTATGGAGCGAAGGAAATAGGCAACGTTTCGGGTTTCGGCTTGAAACGTTGCCTATTTCCTTCGCTCCATTGATGCTGCTGGCTGCACGCGCTGAGTTTCTCCAGCATTTTTGTGTACCCTAAACGAAACAGTCTAGTTTTCTATTTTGCTGGTGCTGCCACACTGTGGCCACGTTATGAAACTGAAGCCGGTTGCTAATATTGTGCTGGCTGGAGAAGCGTTTGTAAACGGACGCCTTCTGCTCATGTCCGGAGTAATTCATGGGACGATGGTATAACGTGAAGAAGGGTCTCTCAGACATGAAGAGGATACTGCAGTTGATCCTTACAGTTTGATCGAGTGTGATGGATTCTTTGTTGCTGCAGATCTAAATTAGCATAACATCATCGTCAGGGGACCCATGAAAATGCTCAATTACACAGCGATCTCATTAATACTCGGGCTTGTTAAACTAACAGGCTATTCCATTGTCTCTGGTATACAAAGAATGTATGTGTCGTAAATACATGCAGAAGAAGGGTCTGAAGAAGGGTCTCGACCCGAAACGTCACTCATGCCTTCTCTCCTAGAAACATAGAAAATAGGTGCAGGAGTAGGCCATTCGGCCCTTCGAGCCTGCACCGCCATTCAATATGATCCATGGCTGATCATCCAACTCAGTATCCTGTACCTGCCTTCTCTCCATACCCCCTGATCCCTTTAGCCACAAGGGCCACATCTAACTCCCTCTTAAATATAGCCAATGAACTGGCCTCAACTACTTTCTGTGGCAGAGAATTCCACAGATTCACCACTCTCTGTGTGAAAAAAAATGTTCTCAACTCGGTCCTAAAAGACTTCCCCCTTATCCTTAAACTGTGACCCCTTGTTCTGGACTACCCCAACATCGGGGACAATCTCTCCAGAGATGCTGCCTGTCCCGCTGAGTTACTCCAGCTTTTTGTGTCTATCTTCGGTGTAAACCGACATCTGCAATTCCTTCCTACACATGTCTTCTGCCTGAAGTTTGTCACTGGTGGTTTTACCACCCCCCCCCCCCCCCACAACCCCCCACCAACCCCCCACCAAGCCATACACAAGCATACATAGTTTCAGACAATAAGCATATATTTCTTCTCTGACCCCCCTTCAAACTGTAGGGGAAAAAAAGCTTCCAATCTTAAATCCATATAATAAGTGTTTGATTAGTAAACTCAATATTATTTGTGTGAAGAGGAACTGTGGATGCTGGTTTAAACCAAAGACAGACACAGAAAGCTGGAGTAACTCAGCGGGCCAGGCAGCACCTCTGGAGAAAAGGAATGGTCGACGTTATTATTTGTTTAGACTTTAGAGATGGAGCAATGGGAAAGTCCCTTCGGCCCACCAAGTCCGTGCCGTCCAGTGATCACCCCGTACACCAACACTATCCTGCACGCTCGGGACAGTTTGCAATTTCCACAAAAAAACAATTGACCTACAAGCCTGCACGTCTTTGGGATGCGGGAGGAAAGTGGAGATATCACCGTGCAGGTCACGGGGAGAGCGTACAAACTCCATACACGCAGCACTCGCAGTCAGGATCGAACCCGGGTCTCTGGCGCTGCAAGGGTTCTGTGTTTGGAATAAGCTGCCAGAGGAAGTTTTTTTTTTTGAAGCACAGAATGGTGAAGTAGCTCAGCAGGTCAGGCAGCTTCTCTGGAGAAAATGGTTCGGTAAAACTTTGGGTTGCGACCCTTCTTTCAGACTGAGTTCTGACCGAATGTCTCCAATTAATAAAGGCAGCTTGTAATTTTGAATGCGTTTCATGGTTCGGACAGAAGAAGGATCCCGGCCCGAAATGTCACCTATCCACATTCAGCAGCGATGCTGCCTGACCCGCTGAGTTACTCCAGCACTTTGTGATTTTTTTTTTTTAACCAGCGCCTGCAGTTCCTTGTCATCTTTCATGTCAGAGGAGGCAGTTAAGGCAGGTACGAAAGCAGCATCTGAAAGGCACTTGGGCAGGATCATGGATGGGAAAGATTGAGAGGGATGTGGACCAAATGGGGCCAACTTAGATGGGGCAACTTGGTTAGCATGGACGAGTTGTGCCGAAGGGCCTCTTTGCTGCGTGACTCTCTGTCCCTTGATATTGTAATCATTGTTGACGTTGATTTGTGTCTGACAGTATAAAAAAAAAAATTGATGAGCTTGCAATTTCTGCATTAAGTTACTGAAGTTAACTCATCTGATCGCCTACAAACAGTGACTAGTTTGAGGAAACGTCAAAGATTTTCATCTCTGCCAGTTGCAACTTTAAAGAAAGTTTAATTCTCAAAAGTTCCATGGTTTAATTTTATTTTTCTGTTGTGTTCGTCGTTTTGGGATAAAATTTGCTAATTTTGGCTTCTGACTAAATGGAAACTTAGTCCCAATAATTTTTTTAAAAATATGAATCGGCAGGAAATTACGTGCGGTAAAGAACTCTGCACAAGAGCAACATCAAACCCTTCCTCAGTCTGCGTCCTGACCTGGTATCTCCAATTTAAAAAGGGAAGATTGTGAATTTGAGGGCGGTCGCGGTGGCGCAGCGGTAGAGTTGCTGCCTTGCAGCGAATGCAGCGCCAGAGACCCGGGTTCGATCCCGGCTACGGGTGCTGTCTGTACGTAGTTTGTACGTTCTCCCCGTGACCTGCGTGGGTTTTCTCCGAGATCTTCAGATTCCTCCCACACTCCAAAGACGTACAGGTTTGTAGGTTAATTGGCTTGGTATAAATGTTTTAAAAATTCTTGGTGTAGGATAGTGTTAGTGTGCGGGGATCGCTGGTCGGCGCGGACCCGGTGGGCCGAAGGGCCTGTTTCCGTGCTGTATCTCTAAACTAAACTACAATAAAGAGCGGATCTTTGATGGAGGAAACAAGAAAATCGTCCTGTTTTTGTTAAAAGTATTACAAAAGTCTGCAGATTGATGGAGAAATGATAAGGAGATAAGGCAACAGACAAAAAAATGGGAGCATTATATAGAGTATATAATAGAATATAGTTCTATATTATATAGAATATATTATATATATATAATATAATGTTCTATAATAGAATATAGTTACATAGAATATATAATATGATCAAATTTCATTTAAAACTTACTGATTAAACTTTAACATGCTAGTTTCAGACCTCTAAGGGCGGCACGGTGACGCAGCGGTTGAATTGCTGCCTCACAGCGCCAGAGTCCCAGGCTCGATCACGGGCGCTGTCCGTACGGAGTTTGCACGTTCTCCCTATATCCGCGTGCGTTTCCTCCGGATGCTCCGGTTTCCTTCCACATCCCAAGGGCGAGCGGGTTTGTCGGCTATCATCTGTCTGTAGAAGGGGCTCGACACGAAACGTCACCCATTCATTCCTTCTCTCCGGAGTTGCTGCCTGTCCCCGCTGAGTTACTCCAGCTTTTTTTGTGTCTATCTTCGGTGGGCTGAAGGGTCTATTTCCATGCTGTATCTCTAAATGAAGTAAACTACACTAAACCTTAGAAACTTCAGACTAAATCCAATGTATTAGTGTGAAAGCTCACAGTTAGCATGGACGAGTTGGGCCGAAGGGCCTGTTGCCATGCTGTGGGATTCTTTGACTGTGAAGTGAAGGCAGTTACAGAGATATGAAGACGTTGTTGTCTAAAATGAACTGTAAAGTAGATGGAATGGTCAGACAGCAGCTGCAGATATATGACGGGATGTAAAGTAAAGGGCCTGTCCCACTTGGCCGTCATTAACATGACAGGCCGGTAGTGACTGAGGCGCGACGGTCGCGCGCATCATCATGCGCCTTCAAATAATTTATCTGCTCTGCAAGTAGAATCAGCGTATTGACATCATTTGTTAAGTGAAACATTGAAAACAATATTGTTTGCTGGAAAAATTCATTTACTTTTAAACTTTCTGAATTACTCCCAACAAACACAAAATTGTATTCCATTAAAGCAGTTTGAGGGTTTGAACCCAGCTTAAGAATTAGTTTGCACATTTTTTTTTACATGGTGTTAGTAAAATTGTTGGTGGTTATTTAAAAAAAAACTAAGTTGGTTACTAGTGTTCTTTTAGGATATAAAATCTGCAATCCTGACCTGGATGTTAACTTTTGAAACATCCTTAACTAAGGATGGTTTCAAAAATACTTATTAAGGCGTTTCTCCGAAGGCATTATTCTGAAAGCATTGATGCTTATGGCGTAATTATTTTCTCATTGTGGCATATGGTAGGCGCGCGGTGGCGCACGGCGGCAATTGGTTACGCACGATGACGTAATCATGCGTCACCACTCGCTGCACGTACGAGGTCAGGACGCCTGCGTGCGACCGCTATACGCCCGCGTGCGTACGCGATAAGTCACGCCGGAGGCGCGATACCGCGCGCAACTCCATACCCCTCCACGCTTCTCCATGCGACCGTCCTGCACGGCACACACGCTACCCGTGCGTCTCAACGCGCCGACGAGGTCGCGTAAATGGCGCGCAAAATGACGGGCCAAGTGGGACATGCCCTTGACTCACAAACATGGAGACAAGAAAGGTTCTCGGAGAAAGTCGCTGCATCTGTTACTGAGGAAGTCGAGGATGGTATCAAATTGGAAGGAAAGGCCATATAATGTCGTAAAGATTAGTTCCAGGTCAGATTGCAGCAAAGGCCGAGAGGCCCGTGGAAAAGAGGGGGATGTGGGGCTTAAAATTATCGCTGTTCACCGCGGTGAAGGTGAACTGGGAAAAAGCTTGATGTTTGGAGAAGGATCTCGACCCGGGTTCGATCCCGACCACGGGGGACTGTCTGTACGGAGTTTGCGCGCGCTGCCCCTTGACCCGCGTGGGTTTTCTCCGGGATCTTCGGTTTGGAAGACGTGCGGGTTTGTGGGTTAATTGGCTTGGTGTAAATGCACATTGTCCCTCGTGTGTGTAGGATGGTGTTATGGGCCCTGTCCCACTTAGGCGACTCTTTAGGCGACTGCCAGGGACCAGTTTTAATGGAATTCACCTGCGACACCTGGCGACAACCTACGATGGCACCTACGTCAACCTACGACAACCTACGACAGCAAAAATTGCCGCCACTGTCGCCGAACTTTTTTCAACATGTTGAAAATTTTGCGGCAGTCGCCCAAACAAATCACCTAAGTGGGACATGTCCTTTAGTGTGCAGGGATCACTGGTCGTCACGGAGCCGGTGGGCCGAAGGGCCTGTATCTCTAAAACTAAACATTCGACAGCAGTCGCAGGGAGGCCCTTGATTTGCTGCTGCGTTAAATCAAAGGGTGACGAGACTCTAAAGCCATCAAATGTAAATTTGTAAGTATGGTATTACAACTTCTTTGTATTAACTGTGCTACATCTGTCTCAGTCACATAGGAACATAAGGCTCAACACAAAAATGCTGTTGTGTTGATAACTATGGAAACAGCTGTGCAGCGTCGAACAGCTGGCAGTACAATCGATAACCCTGGGAGGGCCACACACTCCAGCTGTGGTGACTCGAGAAGAGAAGTGAACAGGGGAGGAGGATAAGCCCTTGCAGTCCTGCCTCGCTGTCTGTGTGCCAGGGCTGTGTTCGCCACGGATTCCCCGCAGTGCAGCACTCCACTCATTCAATCCCCGCTTAATGTTCCCCTTCAGCTCACTTCCCTCGCGACCATCAACACCCTGTGGCTGCCGCTGACCCCAGCCGGCCCACTTCCATTCAGCACCACGCCACTGATTTGTACTTACAAGCTTCCCCCGTGGCTCCACTCAACTCCGGGAAGCTGCCTCCGACTTTGGCCGCTGATTGAATTGAGTGCACGCTGACCCGTTCACACGAGCTCCGTGTTATCCCTCTCTCTCTCTCGCATAAACTAGAAGCACTTTTACAGTGTTTAGTTCAGTTTATATTCGAGGGATAACGTGGAAGCTGGCCCTTCGGCCCATTGAATCCATGCTGACCATCTATCATCACTCGTTCAAGCTAGTTCTATGTTTCACATCCACTCACTTTCGGATCCACTCCCTACCCACTAGAGGCACTTTTACAGAGTTTAGTTTAGTTTAGTTTAGTTTTGTCTCGTTTATTTTAGTTTAGTTTAGAGATACAGTGTGAAAAAGAGGCCCTTCGGCCCACTGAGTCCATGCCAACCTTCAATCACCCATACTCTAGTTCTATCCTGCACACTAGAGACAACCTACAGAGGCTAATTAACCCACAAACCTGCACGTCTTTGGGATGTGGGAGGAAACCGGAGTCACAGGGAGAACGTGCAAACTCCGTACAGACAGCACCCATAGCCAGGATCGAACCCGGGTCTCTGGCGCTGTGAGGTAGCTACTCTCCCGCTGCGCCACCGTGCTGGGACAATTAACCTACAAACCTGCACATCTTTGGGATGCGGGGGGAAACCGGGGAGAAGACCCACATGGTCACAGGGAGAACGTGCAAACTCCACACATGCAGCTCCCGAGGTCAGGATCGAACCCGGGTCTCTGGCACCGTGCCGTTCATACTCAAGCTGCTCTTTTATCCCACCCCTCATCAGACTCTTTGCATTCCTGAGATAGACAAAAGTGCTGGAGAAACTCAGCGGGTGCAGCAGCATCTATGGAGCGAAGTAAATATTCCAGAGTGACTGACTCACGTCCAGGCATCCGGAGTTTTATAGTCCTTCCCTCCCCTTATATTCTTGCATTCCTGAGAGATCCCTATTTTATGACAGGAGGAAACTTCCATGTAAAAGAACCTTTTCTCTCAGCTTTGAAGGTGGGTATTTTCACTGGAAACACTTCGGCAATTTCTAATTAGCACTGTGATACTGTACGTTAAAATAGAAAGTTGAACAATTATAATTGAAGAAGGGTTTCGACCCGAAACGTCACCCATTCCTTCTCTCCAGAGATGCCGCCTGTCCCGCTGAGTTACTCCAGCTTTTGCGTCTAATTTTAATGAAACTAAAACATTAATATTAACATTCCATCTTCAAGCAAAGATATCCAATGTTTCAGATGGATTACATGATGTAATTTTCAGGTTAGTTTATTGTCACGTGTACCGAGGTACAGTGAAAAGCTTTTGTTGCGTGCTATACAGTCAGCGGAAAGATAAAATATGATTACAATCGAGCCGTTTACATTTTAGACCATTTACAACTTTTACACATTCTTGAGTTAGGAATAATTCGACGTTAATTTTGTTTGGCTTTATTAAATTAACAGTTTAAATATTATGAAAGTTAAATGAATGAATGAATAAGTTTATTGGCCAAGTATTCACATACAAGGAATTTGCCTTGGTGCTCTGCCCACAAGTAACAACATGACATACAGTGACAGTTAGGAATGACACATAAAACATTAGACAATCTATGTAACTAAAAGTCTCATCCTGACCACTTCCTGTCTGCGCTGTATATTGATTTTCGAAAAAAAGGCTACCATATTTCGCTATGATTTTTGGCCATCTTACTCACAGTCCTCCTCCGCTGAGGCAGCCCCGAGAAAGTTATGAGTGCTTAAAAAATCTTAAGATCAGCTGATTGGCCCTATCGCCTGTCAATCACCACGATGAAGGTAACGCCCCTTCCGGGGGGGGGGGGGGAGGGCAGGACTATAAAACCCCGGATGCCTGGACCTGAGT
This sequence comes from Malacoraja senta, assembly GCA_038087875.1. Lineage (NCBI taxonomy): Eukaryota > Metazoa > Chordata > Chondrichthyes > Rajiformes > Rajidae > Malacoraja > Malacoraja senta. The sequence goes on from CM075978.1 coordinate 192,000,489, forward strand.
CAGGCACTCTGGAAGATCGCGAGGGAGAGTCCACAACTGTGAATCAACTGAACTGTGAGTCTGCAATGTACTTGCAATAAATGATTTGTTAGCCCTTAATGACAATTGTTTAGCAATTTGGTGGCCTGCACTCTGCTGGAAATGCTACGAAACTGAATTTGGTGACCTGGAATTTCAAGGAATAGCCGTGAGTGAACTGCCAGCCCACCAGCCCTGAGTGACTGATCTGCCAGCCCACCAGGCCTGAGTGACTAAGCTGCCAGCCCAAGAATCCATTCGGCCCAAAATGTCCATACTATCCCTCTTGAAACCAGTCCCTTTCGGCCCACTACACCCATACTAGCACTCCAGAAAGCCCCCCTCCCCCCCCCACTGGGCACCAAAATTGGAATTGGTGGAGAGGTTGTATATTGCGTTGGGGGACCAGCCCTCCCGTGTGAACATGGGACCCAACGGGTCCCATTTAGTCTAGTAGACAATAGTTGTAGGAGTAGGCCATTCGGCCCTTCGAGCCAGCACAGATGATTAAACATTAATAATTGAACATTATCGATATAACAGCAAGGACCAGTACACCGTGGCAGCCATTGTCAGCGCCAGCAGCAACAGCTACACTGCAAGCAGCTACTGATGGGACCTCATCACTCCTTTATATTTATATATGATCATATTAAATATTATGAGATGTAATTTGATCATTTGTATTGTCACTCCTCTTTCCATTCGAATACTGGGCCGAGCTCTTGCTATTGTTAGCAAACTACGCGCGTTGTAGATCAGCGGAGATCAAAGGGATGCAGAGACATGGTGGTGGGTAAGCCAAAGAAGACTTGGGGAATTGGCTACAAAAGCAGAGAGTTAAACCCCTGTCCCACGGTACGAGTTCATTCCAAGAGCTCTCCCGAGTTTGCCCTGATTCGAACTCGGAGATTTACGGTAATGGCCGCTCGTCGGTACTCGGAGCTCTCGTGGACATTTTTCAACATGTTGAAAAATCTTCACGAGTCTTCCCGTGCTTATCTGCCGTTAGCGAGTCTTCCCGAGTACCTGCCGTTAGCGTTACGAGCCGGTAAGAGACGTCCCCGAGCTCCGACGTACCCGCTACGTTCATTCTCCGTGCTTACCACGAGTTAGATTTTTTTTTAAACTCGGGAGAGCTCTTGGAATGAACTCGTAACGTGGGACAGGGCTATTACTGGCACGGCAGTGTGTGTGTGGCGTCAGTGGAAAGAAACATGGCACAGTTTCTCCAAAGTATAATGTTTAGGTGCGGCACGGTGGCACAGCGGTAGAGTTGCTGCCTCACAGCGCCAGAGACCCGGGTTCGATCCTGACTATGGGTGCTTGTCTTTACAGAGTTTGTACGTTCTCCCCACGGGTTTTCTCCGTGATCTCAGGTTTCCTCCCACACTCCAAAGACGTACAGGTTGGTAGGTTAATTGGCTTGGTATAAACGTAAATTGTCCCTAGTGTGTGTAGGATAGTGTTAGTGTGCAGGGATCGCTGGTCGGCGTGGACCCGGTGGGCCGAAGGGCCTGTTTACGCACTGTATCTCCAAACTAAACTAAAATACGACGTCGGTTAAAGAAAGCAAGTAGATTGATAAATTAGCAGGATCAACCATTGTGATTTATTCAAGACGGTCTTATTGCCTACGAACACCCGTGGAGAACCCTTCATTTTTACACAGCGATGAAACAATTTCATTTGTTGATTATGTGGCTATGACCAACTAAACTATGATGTATAAACTGTGCAGGAAAGAACTGCAGATGCAAGTTTACACCGAAGATAGACATAAAATGCTAGACTATCTCAGCGGGTCAGGCAGCATCTCTCCAGAGTTCCCCAGAGATGCTGCCTGACTCGTTGGTTGAGTTGCTCTTGCATTCTAGCACTCCAGCAATCTATCTTTGGTTTCTAAACTGTTTTGTTTGCACTAAGGGCTGGCGGCAGCAGCGGTAGAGTTAACTGCCTCACAGCGCCAGAGACCCAGGTTCAATCCTGACTACGGGTGCTGTCTTTACGGAGTTTGTACGTTCTCCCTGTGACCTGTGTGGGTTTTCTCCAGGGGGGCTCCGGTTTCCTCCCACACTCCAAAGACGTGCAGGTTTTTGTCGGTTAGTTGGCTGCTGTAAATTGCCCCACATGTGTAGAATGACAAACTGGGATAACATAAAACTATTGTGTATGGGTGGTCAATGGTTGGCATGGACCCGATGGGCCGAAGGGCCTCTTTCCATGCTGTATCACTAAATTAAACTAAGATCTAAGCAGAAGGGAAGGGGTGAGTTGGATTGCTCTCAAGACAAACTCACCATCAAATAGTCTTTACCCATCATTTTCTGTATGTTTTCTAAGTCTTTTCTAGTGCTTTATGAACCATGTATAGGTCTGATCTGGTGAGAGGTATCTGTATTCAGAGCCCAGAAATTGGACCCATTTGTGCTCTTTGTAAATTGTATGCCTGTTTTAATATGTGACCACCCATCTCCAACAGAGGTTCCATGCATTGACAAATTGTACCAAGCATCATGAGGCCAAGTCAATGGATATTTTTAAGGCAGAGATTGATAGATTCTTGATTAGTACTGGTGTCAGAGGTTATGGAGCAAAAGGCAGGAGAATGGGGTTAGAATGGAAAGATAGATCAGCCGTGATTGAATGGTGGAGTAGACTTGATGGGCTGAATGGCCTAATTCTGCTCCTATAACTCATGAACTGACATCACCCCTGATGTTACATATGCATGTAATGGCACAGTCAACTGATGATGCCTTACCAATAGATCATGGTCGGCAAGGTGGCGGAGACCCGGTTTCGATCCCAACTACGGTTGCTGTCTGCACGGAGTTTGCACGTTCTCCCCAATGACCTGCGTGGGTTTTCCCCGAGATCTTCGGTTTCCTCCCACACTCCAAAGACGTACAGGCTTGCAGGTTAATTGGCTTGGCGTATTTGTAACTTGTCCCTAGTGTGTGTAGGGTAGTGTTAATGCGCGGGGATCGCTGGTCGGCGCGGACTCGGTGGGCTGAAGGGCCTGTTTCCGCGCTGTATCTCTAAACTAAACTATACAGACGTTGGACAGTGAAGTACACTTTAGGCATTTACGAGCTTTGCTTGGAATTCCCGTGTAAAACAAGGATCAAACGCTATGGCAGGGCGGCAAGGAGATATACTTAAAGGAGCAGTTGCCTACATCGGTGTGAGCTTTTAATACTCTGCACATTTTACACATCATTTTGGCGTCGAACATTTCTTCAATGATTCATTGAGTCAATGAACCTCCATTGTCACAGGTACCGAGGTGCAGTGGAATTTGTTTTTGCATACAATATACAAAGTAGGCAAAGCGTCGCCACGTGTCTTAGTTTAGTTTAGTTTAGAGATACATCGCGGGAACAAGCCCTTTGGCCCACTGAGTGCGTGCAGACCAGCGATCGACCTTTCACACACTAGCATTGTTCTGCTCACACTAGCGACAATTTGCCATTTTGACCGAAGCCAATTAACCTGACGGTCGGGCGGCATCTCTGGAGAACGAAAAGACACAAAAAGTGTTGGAGCAACTCAGCGGTTCAGGCAGCATCTCTGGAGAACATGGACAGGTGACGTTTCAGCTCGGGAACCTTCTTCAGACTTGTGTCTTGGTAGGTTCATCTTACAAGATCGCATTTTCTTCGAGATGACGATGCAGTCATTGCCAGTCCCTGTTGCATTACATGCGATCACTTACAATGCCAACAATGCAGCAATGAGTTGTCAAACTTACTCTGAAGGGCCTGTCCCACTTGGGCGACATTTTCGGCGACAGCCTGAAAAGAGGTTGTCGCGGCGTGGTGGGGCGGGACACGGGGTGACGCTGGGTGACGCATGCAGTGACGCGCGGTGTCTCCCTGTTGCCCCTGGATTTTGGAATGTTCAAAATCTTCAGGTGACATCTGGGTGTCTCATCATGTCGTGCGCCCTGTCGCACGTTGACGTACGCTGTCCTGCGGGTGACGCCCGGTGACGCGGGTATATAAAGCGTCGACTCATCCATTAAAAAGTTTAAGGTCCTTAGATTTATTGTAGATAAGTTCAATTCCAATGTGATTATTATACTTCGATGTAACCTTCTTGTGTTGTGAAGGCGGGTGACGCAGAGTGTCGTGGCTTGACGCGACGGTGGCGCGCAGTGTCGTGGCTTGACGTGGCGGTGACGCGGAGTGTCGTACAACTTGACGGTTTTTAGGGCGTCAGTCGCTGACATTCGCAGTCGCCGAAAAAAATCGCAAAGTGGGACTGGCCCGTGTGGAGCAAGGGTTCAGCAAAGTGGCCCAAGGACTGTCGGAAACAAGCATTTTGGATTAAGCTGTGAGTAAAACAAACGTAATCATTTGACCATGGCCATGACATCTAACTTTTTCAAGCAACATTCAACATTTGTGGTACTACTCCCAATGTCGAATTATAATTTGAACAAGATGATAAATAAATGATGCTTTAAATGTTGAATTAACATTGAATAAATCGCTTGCAGTGATTAAAACTGTACGCGTTAAATCAACATAACAGATTGAAGACAGTCGCCCTCAGACACAAATATACACACACCAGCTGCATTGTATCCTGATTCTGATAACATGCTCAAATGCCGAGAGAGCGAATGTCAGGAAAATAGGTTTTTTTTCCCAAAAATAATGCACTTTTAATATTTGCATTAAACAAACCTATTTACATAAAAAACATATAAACATAGAAAATAGGTGCAGGAGTAGGCCATTCGGCCCTTCGAGCCAGCACCGCCATTCAATATGATCATGGCTGATCATCCAAAATCAGTACCCCGTTCCTGCTTTCTCCCCATATCCCTTGATTCCGTTGGCCCTAAGAGCCAGATCTAACTCTCTCTCTTGAACACATCCAGTGAATCGGCCTCCACTGTCTTCTGTGGCGGAGAATTCCACAGATTCACAGCTCTCTGGGTGAAAAATGTAACTTAAATTATGACTGGAGTTAAGCAAAACTCACGCACGTTTGCGCAACAAGAAGGAAGGATCAGCAGTCCTGTGAGAATGGGTGGTGACATTTCGCGGATCTTGCCAAATGAAATCCGGCATTTGTCATTTTTCGTTGGCTTTGTAAAACCATCACAACATAAAAGTGTGGACAATTCCCAAGAGCTGATCACAACGGATATAAGTGTGTGAAGAAACCTTTGAATTTACTGAACGCCATTCTACGATGCCACAAATATCTAGATATATTTAACAATTTGATATCAATCCATGTTAGGTAGCTGGCTATTCAATTAAACATATCTTTCTCATTTATAGATTTCTTTTAACGTACAAAAGGGTATTGTTTCCAATAAATAAAGAGAACTTTAAACCCATGACCTGCTTGCGACCTCCGAATTTCATAAGGACAGTGACTATTGACCAATTACCTTTGTGTTTGTCCAGAATTATACATCGTGCCCCTTCAATAGTTTGAGGGATTATTTATGGCTGATAATTTTTCACCCAGAAATGATTCCTGCTCCGTCATATGACCCGGGGTTACTTCAGGTCATGGGAGTTCTTAGAGGCATTGAGTTTTGCCTTTCTCAGGACATGGGACAGGCAACAAACCAGAGATGATTAACTGACTTTTCAATCATCTTTTCCTCTAGGATGCTGCTCCTTTTTCAAAGTGGGATTGTGTGGAGTTGATGTTATTCAGAGGCCTGAATGTCCTTTACAGCCCATGACACTAATGCAAAACAGGAGCCTTTTTTTTGTGGCAATGCATGTCTAACATACTGCAGGTAAAGAAAATACAGTCGCGCAGTGTTATTCCGGAGTTTGTGCTTCGGTTCAGTGAAATAACAATCATAAGCTGTGTAGGAAAGAACTGCAGATGCAGGTTTAAAGCCCTGTCCCACTGTACGAGTTCATTCCAAGAGTTCTCCCGAGTTTGCCCTGATTCGAACTCGGAGATTTACGGTAATGGCCGCTCGTCGGTACTCGGGGCTCTCGTGGACATTTTTCATCATGTTGAAAAATCTTCACGAGTCTTCCCGTGCTTACCTGCCGTTAGCGAGTCTTCCCGAGTACCTGCCGTTAGCGCTAAGAGACGTCCCCGAGCTCCGACATACCCGCTACGTTCATTCTCCGTGCTTACTACGAGTTTGATATTTTTTTTAAACTCGCGAGAGCTCTTGGAATGAACTCGTACCGTGGGACAGGGCTATTACACTGAAGATAGACACAAAATGCTGGAGTAACTCAGCGGGACAGGCAGCATCTCTGGAGAGAAGGAATGGGTGGTGATTCAGGTCGAGACCCTTCTTCAGACGTGAGAGTCGAAGTTCTCCCAGATTATCCTGGGAATCCTTCCCATGTCACGGGATGTTGAGCAACTCAGTAAGTCCAAGAGACTGAATTACCGGCACTCAAACAATGACGTGGCAGAATGCAGGAAGGAGATAGCGAGCTTAGTAACATGGTGTCAGAACAGCAACCACTCCATATTACCAAGATGATGGAGCTAGTCTTTAGAGTTTAGACCGACCATCTACCTATTTGGAGACCCTCGGACTATCTTTATTCAGACTTTACTGGACTTTAGTTTCGTTTAGTTTGGATGTACAGCGCAGAAACAGGCCCTTCGGCCCATCGAGTCCGCACCGACCAGCCATCCCCGCACATTAACGCCACCACACTTTCACTAGGGACAATTTTACACTTATACCAAGCCAATTAACCAACAAACCTGTACGTCCTTGGAGTGTGGGAGGAAACGGAAGACCTCGGTGAAAACCCACGCAGGTCACTCCGTACAGACCGCGCCCGTGGTCAGGATCGAACCCGGGTCTCTGGCGCTGTAGGGCAGCAACTCTACTGCTGCGCCACCGTGCTGCCCGTTAAACGTTATTCCCTTTATCCTTTATCCTGTACACTGTGAACGGCTCGATTGTAATCATGTATCGTCTTTCCGCCGACGGGATAGCGCGCGACAAATAACTTTTCACTGTAGCAATAAACTAAATTAAACTAAACTAAACTTTGATTTCAGCATGCCAGGTGGTATACATGTCCCAGTCACCAGCATTGTGGGCCTAAGGGCCTGGTCCAGTGCTGTACTACTGTTCTATATTCATTGCAAATAAGCCAGGCAAAGTTGGTTGAGACACTTATGAAATGCAGGTTAACACAGGTTAGTCCAAGCTGGACTAGTAGAATCAAAGTGGATGTCAAGTAGGGAAGAGATTTCACGTCAGGACACAAAGAGCTGGAGTCACTCAGCGGGTCAGTCAGCATCTCTGGAGATTTCCCATCTTTCTTCTTCCCCGCATTCAATCAGTGTGTACGAGGGTCCTGACCCGATACAAAACTTATCTATGTTCTCCAGAAACACAGCTGCCTGACCTGCTGAGTTGCTCCAGCACTTTGTGTCCTTTCGAGCACTCCTGGAGAACATGGATAGATGACGTTACGGGTGGTCCTCAGGGCCACCACCACCCCTGGCAATGCGTTCCAGGCCCTTGCCACTCTCTGGGTGAAAAATAAACCTAGCCCCGCACATCTCCATTCAACTTTCTTCCCCTCGCCTTGTGGCCATTCGTTGAGAGATACAGCGTGGAAACAGGCCCTTCGGCCCACCGGGTCCGCGCCGACCAGCGATCCCCGCATATGAACACTATCCTACACCCACTAGGGACATTTTTTACATGTACACCAAGCCGATTAACCTACGAACCTGTCCGTCTTCGGAGTGCGGGAGGAAAGGGAAGATCTCGGAGAAGACCCACGCCTATTGTCGGAGAGAGGAGGAGAAGTTCTCCTGGGATTGGGGGTTTCACATCATTGGGCCATATATTATACTTGGAGAAGGACACAAAACGCTGGAGTAACTCAGCGGGTCGGGCAGCATCTCGGGAGAAAAGGAACCTTTTTCTCCAGACATGCTGCCTGTCCCGCTGAGTTACTCCAGCACACCTTCAGTGTAAACCAGCATCTGCAGTTCCTTCAGACACATTGTCCTTCAGACAAACTCCGGAGAGTTTCGACGACATCAAACATATCCCAGTGTTACAATAGTATTGTTCAACACCTTTCACATCTCAACGGCAGGAGAGCAAATAAAAGACTGGAAGAATGTCAACAGACCCAAGAAATAACCGCTCAATACCCAAAAAAGTAATGGTGAAGGGCATATTGTTTTGTGCACTGTTTTTTACCGAGCATTTC